>RJWJ010002360.1:76361-103043 GCA_004363605.1 Indri indri
AAAAAAAAAAAAAAAAAAAAAAAAAAAAAAAAAAAAAAAAAAAAAAAAAAAAAAAAAAAAAAAAAAAAAAAAAAAAAAAAAAAAAAAAAAAAAAAAAAAAAAAAAAAAAAAAAAAAAAAAAAAAAAAAAAAAAAAAAAAAAAAAAAAAAAAAAAAAAAAAAAAAAAAAAAAAAAAAAAAAAAAAAAAAAAAAAAGCAACAAAAAGAAACAAAACCCTATACCTAAGCATATCATATTCAAACTGCAGAAATTCAAAGATTTTTTAAAAAATCTTGAAAGAAGCCAAAGGGGAAAAAAGCACCTTATTTATAGAGGAACAAAGATAAGAATTACATCCTATGCAAGCCAGAAAGAAGCCTTGAAAGCACGAAAGAAGTGGAGTGAAATATTTAAAGTATTGAAAGAAAAAAACCCACCAACCTAGGATTTTGTATCCTATAAAATTATTCTGCAAAACTGAAGGAGAAATAAAGGCTTTCTCAGATAAGCAAACATTGAGGGAATTTGTTGCCAGTAGACCTGTCTTGTAATAAATGTTTTAAAATGGTTATTTAGTGGGAAAGAAATTGATATAGGTCAGACACTCAGATCTATATAAAGAAAGGAATAATATTAGAAACACTAGGAAAGGTATAAGTGCAGGTAAAAAAATCTTTTATTTTTCTTATTCTTAATCAATTTAATAGATAACAGTTTATTCAAAATAATAACAATGTATTCAGTTGTGTATGTTTATATGTATGCTTATGTATACATGAAATGAATGGCAGCAATAATACAAAAGACTGTAGGGAAGAATTAGGAATGTTTTGTTAGTATAAGGTACGTGTGCCACCCATGAAGTGGCACAGTGTTGTTTGAAGTGAACTTGAATTAATCGTAAATATATATTGCAAACTCTAGGACAGCCACCAAACCAGAAGAAAAAAAGAAAGAAAGAAAAATATAGCTAAGGCAAAAGATTCAGAACAGCCAAAATAAAATTGAAGGAGAAAAACAAAGTCAGAGGGCTAAAAATACCTGACTTTAAGACTTATTATACAGCTACAATAATCGAGTTGGTGTGGTATTGGCAAAAGAATAGACAAAAAGATCAATGGAACATAATGGAGAGCTCAGAGATAGGCTCACACAAATACAGTTAATTGATCTTTGGTAAAGATCAGTTTGATCTTTGAAGCAAAGGCAATATAATGGAGCAAAGATAGGCTTTTCAAAATGGTGCTGAAAAAAACCGGGCATCCACATGCAATAAAATGAATTTAGACACAGACTTTACACCCTTCACAAAAATTAACTAAAAATGGATTATAAACCCAAATGTAAAATGCAATACTATAAAACTCCTAAAAGATAATGTAGAAGAAAATCTAGATGACCTGGAGCATGGTGATGATAATACGTGAGTGGATTAATAAAATGTGGTATATGTATACCATGGAGTTCTACTCAGCCGCAAAGAACAATAGTGATCCAGCACCTCTTGTATTATCCTGCATAGAATGGGAGCCCATTCTGCTAAGTGAAGTATCATAGGAATGGAAAAACAAGCACCACATGTACTCACCATCAAATTGGTATTAACTGATCAACACTTATGTGCATATATAGTAGTGACATTCACTGGGTGTCAGGCAGGTGGGAGTGGGGAGGTAGGGATGGGTATATTCACACCTAATGATTGCAGTGTGCACCGTCTGGGGGACGGACATGCTTGAAGCTCTGACTCAGGTGGGGCAAAGGCAATATATGTAACCTACACATTTGTACCCCCGTAATATGCTGAAATAAAAATTAAAAAAAAAAAACACCAAAGACACAATCCATTAAAGAAATAATTGAGAAGCTGAACTTCATTGAAATTAAAAACTTCTGTTCTGTTAAAGACACTGTCAAGAGCATGAAAGGACAGACCACAGACTTGGAGGAAATATTTGTGAAAGACACAACTGACAAAGAACAATCCAAAATATACAAAAAACTCTTAAAATAACAGTAAGAGAAAAGAAAAATCTGATTAAAAATAGGCAAAAGATATGAATAGATGACTCATCAGAGAAGATATACAGATGCTAAACAAGCAAATAAAAAGATGCTCCACATAATATGTCACCAGGGAAATGCAAAAAAATCTAATGAGCTATAAGAATGGCCAAAATCCAGAACACTGACAATACCAAATACTGGTGAGGATGTGGAGCAACAGGAACTCTCATTCACTGCAGGTGGGAATGCAAAATGGCACAGCCACATTGGAACACAGTTTGGCAGTTTCTAATAAAATGAAACATACTCTTACTATACAAGCCAGCAATTGTGTTTTTTGGTATTTACCCAAAGGAGTGGAAGCTTAGGTCCACATAAAAACCTGCATATGGGTGTTTGTAGCAGCTTTATTCATAGTTGCAAAAATTGGAAGCAACAAATATGTCCTTCAGCAGGTAAATGGATAAATACACTGTAGATCATTCCAGACAATGAAAATATTATTAAACTGGAAGCATCGAAATCTGTGTATGCACCAGTAGTGAGTTCATATATACAAAATAATATATTAATATAATGTAAATGTATAGTATATGGTATTCTGTTTTGAATGCCACATCTTAAATGGGGGGTACAGACAAACTAAAGAATCATAACTATAAAAATAATATTCAATAATTTTTTAATATTTAGCATAGGCCAAGTGTCATTCTGAGCATTTTGCCCACATTCTCTCATTTAACCCTCCAGAGACTGAGACTCTGGAAAGTTAAATAACTGATATAAAAAAAAAAAATCAAAACTCCTACCTCCAAACTAATGGTTCCAGACTGCTGAAATGATTCTTGGTTTCAACATGTCAATGGTCCAAAGATTAAATAAAATGTGGCTGAAAAACTGAGAAATTAAATATCTAAAATGAAAATGTTTCCATTTTCCCTTTTAGGAAAGTGTTTTATTTAATTCATTCAAATGGACAGGGAATTCCTATACTCCACCACCACAATACTTCTATTAAATAATTTGTTAAAGATGTTCCTTCTTATGATGGAGAATCATCAGGTCCAAGAAAGTAAAAGCTAACCTAGCATTTATTACAAAAATAAGCATTGCCCAATGACCTCCCCACTTGCTCTCCTTTTGGTTTCTTCATGAACGAAATCCTTTGTAGAGAAAGTTGCAATCATGCTCTCAGATCTCTTGATAATATAGAACAAAACCACAGAATTAAAGTGTTTTTCAGTCCATAATCATTTTCCTCTTGGTATCTTAAAATTTTAGATCAAGCCAGTGGATCTTTTGCATTCATTATTAAGAGACGAGTCTTACAGTTTACTAGCAAAATTTAATTTTCATAAAAGGTCTGTATTTTAAAACTATGACAAAAATTCAATTATTTTCCATTAAGGAGAAAAGTAAATTTAATTTAGCTTTACACACATGTGGCAATTTGGGCAACTTACTTGTTCAAACACCATGTAAATCCATGAAGCTGAAGAAGAAACATTGGTGGGATACTGAAGGGTAAAGTCAAGGTTACCAATATCACAGACTAAGAAGAAGAAAAATATCTGTGGACATAAAATGAATTTCATGACATTCAGCAGCCCCTGTTTCCTTCCAGATAGACAACTTCTAGCAGTCTTCCAAGCAGATGATAGTAACCCTGCATCAATAGCAAAGAACTCTCAGCAGTGAATAACTACAGTAAATGTTTTAAGATATGTTGGAATAAATGTTATTCTCTTTTCTGAAATATCCTCACATTCTATTAAAATCCTGATTATTGTTCAAGTTCTTGCTCAAACCCAAATCTCTGTGAATTGGCCACCTAAACTCTAGTAGTACCTTTCTCTTCCAAATGACCATTCCAGTTATAATTTGCGTTGCTTCATTCAGCTTCTAGAGTCCTTATACCATTGTTTCATCATTGTCTGTGCTTTGGCTCTCAATGATAGTGCAATCATGTGAAGGTGAATCTGGAGGTTTTTCTGTTCTGAATACTTCTTAGGCCCCAAACACTGGCTTGAGAGTCAATAACCCTGCCGGCTGCTTTCATTTCCATCCCCTACCCTGGTAAAGACTATGTGACAGGTCCTACCATGTTCTCATAATCCATATACCTGGCACATCGTATGAGCTTCGTATTTATTGACTATGGCAGACACTCTTCTAGCCCCTGGGTCCCAGAAGAGACTAGGAAGGAAGGCTTCAATCCATGTCATCCTGTGCTAGCAGGGAGAAGCACGCAGGGGAGGAGGCAGGATTCTAGTGCAGACACATGCCACATAAGCATTAACTAGGTGCCATGATTTGAATGGGTCCCCCAAAGTTCATGCATTGGAAACTTTAACCCCAAAGTGTTAGGAGGTGGGGCCTGATGGGAGGTGTTTAGGTCTTGAGGGCTCTGCCTTCCTGAATAGATTAATGTCCTTATCATGGGAGTGAGTTTGCTATAAAAGCAAGTTAGGTTCTCTCTCTCCCTCTCTTTGCCCTTCTGCTGTGGAATAAATGATGCAGCATGAAGGCTCTTGCCAGATGTAGAACTCCTAATTTTGGACTTCCCAGCCTCCAGAACTGTGACGAAATAAATTTTGTTTTCTTTATAAATTACCCAAGTCTGTGGTATTCTGTTATAGAAACACAAAACTGACTGATATACCAGGCCTTGAACTAATTTGGCAGTTGTAGAAACAGAGAAAGAAGTGAATTGAGTAGTATTTTCAAATATTTAGGTCAAAGACTTGGTAAAGGGTACTATTAAACTAAAAAATGACTCCATGATGGAGGTATGAGCAAGACAATTACAAATTGTTCTGTTTTATTCAGGTTTGAGTTGAGATGATGATAGAGTTATAAAATCCTACCTATCCTTCAAGGCATAGTTCAAATCCTGCCTCTTTCTCAAGCTACCTCAGCCATTGGTAATTTCACCCTGTACAGACGAGTTCCATGAACTCCGAGCTCCTGCTCTCCTATAGCGGAGTGCGTTGTAGTGTATCCAAACACTTATCTACTTTCTTTCCTCCACTAGTGTGAGTTCTTCAGGGCTGGTTATGTCCCTGTTTAGTGCTGTGTCACCACAATGTGGGCTCTGGAGTCAGAGTACCTGGATTTGCGTCCCAATAGATTTAAGTCCTTGGGCAAGTCAGCCAGTCTGAGTTTCAGTTTTCTCATCTGTAGGTTGAAATAATCATACTAATAATAACAATAATACCTACTTCGTATGGTGGGGTTCTCAGGAAAGTGAGAAATGCAAGTAAAACTCTTAACACAGTGATTAGTAGTTACTCAACAAATCTTAGCTATGATTATCACTCTTTGTAAATCCAACAACACTTAACACAGTGCACTGAAATAGCAGAGGCTCAGGGAAACATTTTTTGAATAAACTGGATACATAAATGAATGTTCTTGGTTACTAAAGGGCTTTAAAAAAATAAATGAATGAATGAGTCTCACCAAGACCCTTCAGAGACACATTGTTACATAAGACAAGACTCAGGGTCTCGAGGACAAAGGATGGAATCTGGGATGGCCAGAGGTCACAGCTCTTAAATTCCTAGTCTTAAATTTGCTTTTTACCATGTAATTATCCTGAACATTTTATTTGATTTCCTTTCTTTTAGGTTTTACTAAAGTCCCAAAGTCATTTGAACCTTTGGGGTATTGTTTTAAGAAGACCACCCCAGAGTTTTATAACACAATGCTTTGTTTTGAGAAATATACTGTACATTTCCACTTCAGTCATTGGAGAGGAGCCCTGCATCAAATTGGCTCTTTATGCATACTGCAATTCTTGTGGGTTGCCAGTGGGACATTGTATGTCTAAAGTATGTAAATGCTATAACTTGAATTTTTCCAAAAATGATTTCTCATTACTATAAGATGTTAATATCCTTGCATTCACAAAAAGGTTTCCTATGGTTTTTATTTATAAATTTGAAAAAACATTGTTTTCTCCAGCAGAGTCTAAGCACCTTGTATGTGTTTTGTATAAGCAACCTTTGAAGCGTCCTAATCTCTCCCGTCAGCCTGATCTCAAGTTTCAGAACTGGGGCATCTCAGGAGAAGAAGAAGGGAGGGGCCTGAGAACAATCTCAAGAGCTTCTTACAATTTATTCAAAAGCCTAAAAAGTTCTTGGCATCTACAATATGTTTTTATAAAATATCTGGGATCTTTATAGCACAGAAAGTCCAGGTGTGACTTTGTTTTTTGTTTTTTGTTTTTTTTTTTCCTGTTTCTCCACCAAAACAGTAAAAAGCAACTGGTAAGGGAATTTTCCCAAACCATACACATGAACTGCTCAGTTCCTGGTGGTGCCACGGAACCACATATGACCAAGTGACTGGCTGGAGGCAGCAACGAGGGAGGGCTGTAATCCATCCTTTAGCAGCCACCCAGAAGCAGAGTTGGCAATCTCCGAAGAGCTGCACGGAGCCCTCTTGTGCTGGAGATAAGCTCGCTGAGAAGAAATTGGAATTTAATGGGGGAAGAGGTGAGTAAGCAGCTCAGAGACTTCCCGGTGGCCTAACAGGAGTTGGAGGAATTAGCCGGTAAGAATGTGATGGGCAACAAGTGCCGAAAGGAAGTATGAACAGCTTAAGACAGTGGCTGCGGCCCTACGGAAGTCTGCATCTTCCATACTCTCCACCTGAGGAGATTTTAGAACACACTGTAAGGGGAAACTAAACGTATCTTCTAATGCTCTTGGCTGAAAATGGCAAAAGCAAATATTGTAATTTTTCTCTTAATTGTTGGACAAAAGAGGGATGTGGTGCCGTTATGTCTCTCATGGCCCTCTGTTTGGCATTGTGGTAATTTGCTGGGATCTTTGTCTCTCCATGAGGGACACCACATACCACCCTGGTTCCCACCAGAGTCGGCAGTCTGTTTCCTCTTTGTCTTCCTTCTGAACTACTACTGCATGCTTTCCACCTCCCCAAATGTGCTGTCTTGAATTATTCAACTGAAAAGATGCCTTAGCAGCACCAGCACCCTCAGATGTGGTTCGCTCACATAGCATCCTACCAGCAGCTGAACAGCCATCAGCCTCTGATGCACCAGTGGGCTGAGTGAGGCAAGACCGCTCCGGGCTTAAGCAAACAACAATAAGAACATGTGCAGATTCTAAAAGAACACACACCGAATTTAATAAAGACTTGGTGCCACAAAAGGTCGTGTTAGTGGATGACGCTGGGGGTCTTCTGTTTTCTTCCTGGATTTCCTTGTGTAGGTTTGTCTCAGAATGCCGTGGTCTCAAATCTACATTCCCAAATGACAGTGAGTCAATTCTTCCTTGATTGTGCTTCCTCTTGGTAGCTAAGAGCCGGGGCCTGGCAACGAAGGGGCTTATTAGGGAACTGCCCAAATGCAGCCAAAGCTGTGAGCTCCAGCCCACGGGATAGTTAGGTTTAAGGTCCTCCAGCCACCCCACGAACACCTGGGCTTGGCCAAATGTAGCATTAGGTTAAGAGCGTTGATGAAGTTTCCACTCTGTAGTGCTGGGATCAGAGCCTTAAAATCCAGGCTTCCCTGGTGGTAGCTAAAGACCCTCATTAAAACTCAGTAGTAGTTGTACATACAGACTGCAGAAAAAAGGGAATATCCGAAGGCATCCGGAGGCTTTGCAGAGAAGGAGATATCTGAACTGACTCTGGAAAAAGGCAAATTAGCATTTTTGCCTCGTGGAAACAGAAGCAGATCATGAGCCAAAAGAATGAAGCATAAAATTCAACGGCACGTGTAGGTTTGTCACAGAGGGAGGGGAAGCCGGCAGGTGGGAAGAAAGGGAGGGCACTCAGCTCAGGTGAGCTGTGAGGTGTGCCAGCTGCTCAGAGCACGTCCCCTGCATGTCCCTTTGATTCTCGGGTATGAAGGCTACAGAGCAGGCCTTCCCTTGGCTAGGAACAAGCGTGCAGCTCCTCACAAGGCTCCTTCCCACAGCCACCGCTGAGCCCTGGCCACGGCGCTGTACAGCTTGCAAGCCCAGGGCACTGGGCTGCTCCTCGGAATGTGCCCAGGGTCCCCAGAGGGAAAGGAAGAGGCAAGGGGACCCAAGAAACAGGCACGGAAACTGCGCGCAGGCTTACTACTTGTGTCAAAATGTGACTGAACTTTCTTTCAGCAGGTATATTAAGTCAAACGGTTGTGTGGGAAAGGGGCGTGTGGATTGCTTTATATTTGCAGCCCAAGGGAAGGGAGGAAAAGAAGAATGAAGACTCCGTATGGTCCTCAGCAAATGTCAGTTTTTCATCATGTTTGTGTGTAAATCTGGTTTCCTGTCCTTGACCCTAAATTACTTTATCCTGTCAGGAGGCAGCTGGCTCGGCGAAGCCCTGAGCTGCTCAGTAGACGCCCAGAGGTGGGGGTGGGGGTGGGGGGCCAGGAGGTGGCTGCCCTGACTCCAATTTCTTCTGCCTCTGGGTTAGCAGAGGCAGCTAGAGGTCCTGTGAAAAAACGTCTGGGCGGCCTCTGTTGGCCGTCCTCCAGTAGGAACTGTTCACAGGCCTGTTCTCAGGCGGCCTCGTTCCAGAGGGTCTAACTGGGAACACAAAATGCATTGCATTTCTTTTTTTTTTTCTTTTTTTTTCACCAACCTCAAAGAGATCCTTTTATGGACAGACCCATGCCTGTCTTCTTTTTTAAAATTCCCGTCGAGAAGCTGACCTCCCTTGACCTGGGCAAGGCAACAGGTGACCCTCGGGAGAGTAGGAGGCTGTCAAAGCAGCTCTGTCTCCCTGGTCTCTGCAGAACTGAAGACAAATGAAGCTTTCAGCCTGAAAGGACACAGGCGCTGCCTTGGGACATGACGTTGAGCTTGGTGGTACTGCAGCACAGCAGGTCTCCTGGCCTCTCAGAGAAGCAGTGGCTGGTCCTTAAGCTTTGCAAACTCACTGGGGTTGGCGGGATCACGTTAGCAAACAGGAGAGTAGGAAGTGTGCCTGCTCTTTAGGAAAAGTTCCTTGGGTTTTGATCCAAATCTACCCGAATTCATTCAGCTTAAACACTTCCCCTCAACGCCGCCTCCTCAGAGCATGGTTGTGGATTGGAGATTCTGAGTTAGGGTAGGACCTTTCGTATCACCGACTTGACGAGAAATGATGCATTAGGTTAAAGGGAGTTTTCTTAAACACTGTGGTGTCTGGGATTTTTCAAATCTCAAAGAAAGCATTAGTTAGGTATTATTAATTTATTAAGCCATAATTAAACATCATCTTGAAGTAAAATGAAACTGAAAAGTGACTCCAGCTACCACTCAAATGTCAGCAACTTGATTTATAGATCTTGGAAGTCCTTGTGTTAAGGAAGGACTAACCAGACATGGTTCTGCATAACCAAAAGCCAAAAGTATTTGTTATTTTTGGTACAAACGAATTTGAGTCATTATAATGGCCTTCTTTAGCCATGTGTTTAGATCTCTGTATTTATTTTATGTTTACAGTAATAAAAAAGAAAGGAAGCTACAAATATGTTGGGGTTCTTATTCCACTATTAGGAGATTTGGAATAGACAAATTGCTTGTGCTCTTTGGTGTGTTTTTGTTCCCAGATTTATTTTAGCTTCATTCGTTTATATTTTTTTTATTAATTTAACATGTATTTAGAACTCATACCGTGTCTTGCACTAAATGAACCATTCAAATTTGGTGTCATAAAGGAAGGAGAAGTCATAGCATTTGCCACAAGTAGCCTACAAGGCCTAGGGAAAAAATGGAAATGGTACCACACACAGAATTCTCACAGACTGTAGAATTTAGGCATGTATTAGTTCATTTGATCCAAGAAGCTGATAAAGCAAGTGTCATAACTTTGGGACTTGTAGCTAACCCAGAACTAGTAGCAGTGGAGTCAAGCTCAAGGCCAGGGTTGTTTGATTTCCCCTCTTGTGCCCTTTTAGCCATAGGTATGAATCCTAGAGAAAACCAACATCAATTTTTTAAAAATTCACTAAGTTCTTACAGTTCTTGCTTATATCAGAAGAACTGTGCCCTGAGTGGCAGAGCTTTGGGTGAGTGACTGGTTGGCCTTAGGTCAATCATTAATGCTCTGTTTCTCTCAGTGTCCACATCTGTGAAGTGGGGTTACTTAAGAAACAAGTTATTCCACAGCTGTCTCAGGTAACATAGTAATGATAGTCATTTACATAGGGATATTCTTCACTGTTTACAAAATTCTTTTACACACCAAGGAGCTTTAAAAGTAAATAGACTATACAATTGCAAATTATTACTATGCCTCTCTTCTTAGAAATTATTTTGCCAACAGCAAAAGAGATGGATCATATCTTGCTCAAATATTTAACAAGAGTTTGGAGAGTCAGTGTCACTTGGGCAGTGCTTTCTGAGCTAAAGAGATGTTCTTTAAGCATCTATTATCTGCTAAGCGTTGTATTAGGGACAGGAAACCAAAACCGAGTACTGTCCCTCAAAGAGGTTATAGTCTAGATGGAGAAACAGATTTAAAAAAAAAATAAGGTCTAATGTAACAAGTGCTGAAAAAGAAATTGAGATAGTCGTGAGCTCAGGGAAGCCAGAGGAAGCTATTCCAGGTGAGCAGTGAGGACTCAAGGGAGTGGAGATGGAGAGAAAGGAGGGAGCTATGAGCCATGGAATGCAAGTGGGCTCTGGAATCTAAGAAAAGCAAGGAAATGAATTCTTACCTCAGATCCTCCAGAAGGGAACAGCCCTATAAACACCTTGACTTTAGCCAAGGGAAACTGATTTTGAACTTTACCTCCAGAGTGGTAAGAGAATAAATTTGTGTTGTTTTAGGGCCTTAAATTTGTGGTAATTTGTTACAGCAACAGTAGGAAACTAATAGAGACAGAATAGTGAATCAAAAACAAATATACATCTACCCAAAGGAAAAAAAGACATTCTATAAAAAAGACATCTGCACTAGAATATTTATAGCAGCACAATTCACAATTGCAAAGATGTGGAAAGAACCCAGGTGTCTATCAATATGTGAGTGGATTAATAAAATGCGGTATATGTATACCATGGAGTTCTACTCAGCCACAAAAAACAGTGGTGATCTAACACCTCTTCTATTATCCTGGATAGAGCTGGAGCCCATTCTACTAAGTGAAGTATCGTAAGAATGGAAAAATAATCCGAGGGATGGACACACTTGAAACTCGGACTTGGGGGGAAAGGGGGGCAAGGGCAACATACATAACCTAAACATCTGTACCCCCATAATATGCTGAAATAAAAAAAAAGAATAGAAAAATAAGCACCACATGTACTCACCATCAAATTAGTACTAACTGATCAACACTTAAGTGCACATATAGTAATAACATTCATCGGGTGTCGGGCGGGTGGGAAGAGGAGGAGGGGATGGGTATATTCAGACCTAATACTTAGTGACAAGCTACAACTTGCAAAACTCTATTGATATTGTTGCAAATATATAAAACTTCATGATGCATGTGGACAAGCAGAGGATACCAGGGCAAACTAAAGCATCATTAAATTAGGTAATGAAATATGGAACTTTTAGTTTGGACGTCAATTATGTTAATTGGTTTGCATTAAATTAACATTAAAAGTGTGGAATGCTGAAATTTAAAAGTGCAGTTGGCAAGGCTGAAGGTAGCACAGTTGTTATGGACTGGAGTAGTGAAGTGAAAGTGGAAGTCCTTGGAGGTGAGGAGACCAAAGATCTTTACATCTTTTGCACAGAAGTCACCAGGGAAAACACAGGCCTTGGGATAGGATGGGTAACCTGAGCCAAGTCCTCAATAAAAGAGAGTAACCGAGAGAGTGGTAAATGACAGAGAAGAGGAAAGAAAGATGATGACATGAACCTAAAACAGGAAGAGTTGGGCAAGAAGTTGGGAGACTTTAAGGCAATGTGGTACAATGGGCATTTTTTTAAAATGGCCAAAAATGCCCTTGCCTGTCCCTGCCCCCAGCTCCCCAATTCCCTTATTTCAGTATCCGAGGGGAGCTCCAACTCCATACGGCCGTCTTTCCTGTGTCTCCAACAGACAAAATTCTATTATTGCACCTCTGCCCATGCTGCGCCCCAGAGCCCAGAGCCCTCTCCTTTCTTCTCGGCCTCACCCATTCTTCAGGGTCCACTGGAAGTTTTTTGGGGTTTTTTTGTTTGTTTGTTTTTTGTCTTCATGACTTCTTTGACTGTTCTGATTCCAGGAATGAACTTCCATGTACGAACTCCTAACACAACTTGGCATTTCATCATAGATTGTCATTATTACTCTTCAATGGTTCTCTATCTACAAATCTTATTTTGTAATAGCAGTGTCAATACTTCATCATTCTCTTCCTGCTTTCCACTTTGTCATGTCCCTGTTCTTTTTTCCTCTTTCAAGGCACAGAGAAAATAAGTTGGAAAATCAGTTGGAAAATGCCTCACATTTCTCCCTCCCTCCTCACAATTCTCCTTCATGTCTTTGTGTCCTTCCAAGTGTCAAAGGCACACTCTGTGGGTGGCTGCATCCTCTCCAGTTATGTACCAAGCATCTTGATGTTCCAACACTATCCTAGGTGTTGAATAGACAATGATGAACCACCCTATTCTCACAGAGGTTAGAATCTAGTGCAGAGCAGCACATTTGTAATTATAAATACAAGCAGTGTTAAGTCATGTAGGGATTCTCCCTCCTTCTATCCTTTTGGAAACTGCCATTGATTATTTCACTGTCTTCATTATCTCCAAACTTTTGCTTTTGGGATGTGAGAGACCAAAATAGATGCCCCCTTATCAACTAAGATGGACCCTAAGGTTAAGGAAACAAACGTTACCTGTGGACCGAAGGTTCAGGACCTGGCTGGCATGGCAAACATCTGAATTCCTATAGCTGCAAGAAACACCACACTCTTGCTAAACTCTCTAACAACAGGAGCTATAGGGCAAATTATCAGACCCCTCTTACTCTGATTTACAACACAGACCACTGCAACTCTGATTGGACAGAGGACTGACCTCACCAACATTCTTTTCTGATAAGCAGTTTCAGCCTGAGGAAACTGCACAGAGGCTACACACAAACTGTCTTTGTGTTGTATAGTTCACTTCTTGATGTAAAGAGCCAAATTCCACCGCATTTTAATGCTAAAACCCCACCACAAAGTGGGGTAAAACACACATATATGTTTACTCATTGAGCATGTACTTGGTTCCCCTCATAAATATGTACAGCTTTTCCCCCAAACCTGCTGAATATGTTTGACTCTATTGTGTAATGTAATACACAATGATGGACCCTGTGAGGCATAAATCCAACCTGCCCCTTCCCACTTGGAAGAGAGAGCACCTTCAATCTATGCCAGAGACTGTCTCTCCCCAGTATGCAAACTGATATCACCAAGAAAACTCTCCTTTCTACAACTGAGTCATCCTGGTGGTTTTTCTATAACATCCCCACAATCAGCATTGATATTTGCTATCTCATCGTAAATGTAAGGTAACTTTTCCTTTGCTCCATATTTTTCTTCAAATACAGCCCTACGTTTTGCTCCATTCCACAGAAAAACTTCTAGAGAGAGTTGCTTATGATCCCTGCATTCTTTTTATTTCTTCCCCTTGCAACTTCGCTTCTGAAACATTTCCCCACTGCTGCCACCAGATCCCAGAACCTCGCTAGACAAAAACAATGACTTTCACTTTGGTGGACCCCATGCACATTTTTCAGTCCTTATTTGACCTCTTGTCAATGCTTAATGGTTCCTTACCGTTCCCTTTTTTCCTAAACCTTCTTCATTTAACTTTAGACACTTGACAACCTCCTTAATTCCTCTGACCTCTTTTACTACCCTATTTCCATCTGCTTTTCAGGTTCGTTTTCCACTATCAGACATTTAAGGCTCAGGTCTCTCCTCTTTCACTTGATATTTTCCACCTATGCAATCTCATCCATTTCCATACCCTAAATTAGCATCTCCATATGATAGTTCCACATTTATATTACTAACTCAGATGTCCTTTCCGAATTTCAGACTAGTAAACTCAACAGCCCTTGTGCAATTTCCTCTGGGAATGTTTCACAGAATCCTGGACCAGCTTAGGGCCCCTTACAGTGTGCTCCCACACCACCTTGTGAAACTGCCCTTTATAAAACCAATAAAGTGTCAAAAGGTGGGAACTGTGGTAGGGGAAATATATGTATAACCAGCTATCATTCCTTAGCTTGCTCTCCTGTAATTGCTTACTACTCAGTAATCATATAGCTAATGGTCATAAAGATTCTTAACTTTCTTCATGGCTCCCATAGATAACCACCCTTGGGAAACCTAAGGCTAGTTTTTGAGATGTCTTCCAGGCCCTGCATTCCAGTAGAATGGCTGACCCACCCAGACTGGTGGCCCATACCAAGGAACTGACTCAACTGGTTTTGCAACCCCCACCCAAGAACTGACTCAGCAAAGAAGACAGTTTCTATACCCCTCTGGTTCCATCCTGAACCCAGCCAATTAGCAGCCCCAATTGCCTACCCCTTTGCCTGTTAAATTATCTTTAAAAACCCTTTCTTCCAAATTCTTGGGGGGATAGATTTGAAAACGTCCTCTCGTCTCCTCACATGGCACCTGCAATATTAAACTCTTTCCCTGCTGTAACCCCTGCTGTCTTAGTGTATTGGCTTCCTCTTGAGCAGCAGGCAATGAACCTGGCAAGCCTGTAACACTTGCACTTCCCACTATTTCTGTTCTTACCTACTTTGTTGTGATTTTATCATCTGTCTTCTTCCTTGGAATATATTCTGTGAGGGCAGGAACCCCAGAACATGTCTGGCTTATTCATTACTTTATCTGCAGTGTCTAGCAAAGTGCCTGGTTTGTAATTATTGCTTATTAAAAGTCTGGGTTGATAAATTTTAATGATTTACTTTAAGCCATTGTTAGAGTTATCTTAATTGTTTTAAAGGGCATCAATATTAGCGTGACTGTTATCTGTTGCAGTATCATAATTTTTTAATGACTGATACTTTTGTGAAATATAATAAAAGCCAATTACTAGAAAAATGAAGCAAATAATAACAAAAAAAGACAAAACACAAGCCTAAATTTTTATTAGTAGATTCAACAGACTCAATATTACTGTTAGATAACTACAAAGGTTTCTAAATGCTCGTTCTAAATTTCTGTAATTTTCCTGGCACTGAAGCGTTACAACTAGTTCACAGACCAGTGCTTTTAGCTTTTGCATCTTTCCTAGGTCATTTTATTTGCTGATAACTCCCACTCATAGTTGCAGGGGAAGAAAAACAATTTTCTCTCTATCCCTCAAAGTTCTTGGTAAGGATGAACTTCTGTAACAGAAGACACAGTAACAAGAGAAAAACAAACAGAACTTTATTAACATGTACACCTCATATATACATAGGAGATACCTTGAGAAATAAGTAAATCTTCAAGAGGTGGCTTTGAATTCTGCTTTAAACACCATCATCTACTGAAACAAAGAAGGGACTTAGGAAAGTCTGATTATGGAGAGAGAGAGATACCCAGAAAAACACAAACAAGGTTAGGATTTGTTATGCAGATTTAAGTCAGTGGCTTCTCCATTGATTCCTGTCTCTAGTGATCTACTCATTCTGCTCTTCCTTATACACAGAGGGAGAAACCCTTACAAATGGAGATTTACCATATAGATGTAAATTTCCCTTATAAAAGAGTACCTTATTAAGTCAGCCTTTCCTGTTACCTGGGTTCCACATCTGTGGATTCAACCATGGATCAAAGTTATTTGAAAAAAAAAAATGCAACAGTACTGAACGTGTACTGACTTTTTTGTTGTCATTATTCCCTAAACAATGCAGTATAACAACTATTTGTATGGCATTTTTATTGTATTAGATATTACAAGTAATCTAGAGATGATTTAAAATATACAGGAGTATGTGCTTAGGTTATATGCAAATATGACACCATTTTACAAAAAGTACTTGAGATCCTCAGATTTTGGTTTCTGCAGTAGGCCCTGGAACTAATCCCCACAGGTACTTAGGGATGACTGTGTCAGTGGAAAAGAACCCAAACTCTAAAATAATTTAAAGAGGTTTATTCTGAGCTGAATATGTGCTACCATGGCCCAGAGAGCCACGCTCAAGACGCCTTGAGCAAGTGGTCTTTCCGTGGTTGGGTTATAGCTTGGTTTTATACATTTTAGGAAATCAGGAATTTCACTTAAAGTCATAAATCAATCCATGGAAGGTGTATATTGGTTTGGCCCAAAAAAGTGGGATATCTCAAAGCAGGGGGCTTACAGGTTATAGGTGGTTTAAAGATTCTTTGATTTGTCATTGGTTAAAGAAATGAAGCTTTGTCTAAAGGCTTGGAATGTTTTAAGTTAAGGTAAGGAAGTCTGCTAATCAGAGACAAGTCATTGGACATATATTCAGACTCAAGTGATCTGCTAAGTAAATCGAAGGCCTGCAGGTACGGTTTAAGCTTTGCCTTGCATAACCTCAGGCCTGTTAAGGAGTTACAAAGCACGTCTCCAAGAAGGGAAGGGGGCAGGATGAGGTAGGTCTGACCTCCCTTCTCATGGCCAGCAACTCAGCTTTAGGGTATTTCTGGGGTCCCCTTGGCCAAGAGGGGGTCTATTCAGTCAGCTGGGGGGCTTAAGATTTAATTTCGGTTCACAAGTATACTCTGTCATCAGAACTTCTCCCATGCCTACAGTTTCTCAAAATAATTGTTATGCTAAAGAGGCATATTTTGAGGTAGCTTATTCTAGTCTCCTACATGGTTAAACCCTGAAGTGGCAGTGGAGAGCACAGGTGTCAAGGACAGCGCTCCGAGGTAGTACATGTGCACGTGTAGTAAGCAGGGGACCTGCCAGACCACTTTTGCTCTGTGACTGTTGCACAGTCCTTGGTAAAGTGGCCACAGTCAGTGCCCACTGTCGCACAGTGTTATCCTTGGCACTAAATGCTTTAAAACTAAAGGACTTCCTGAAAATACCCTTATCCTTTCACAGTTTATCAATACTGTCTCCAAAACCCTTGAAATGTGACAATTTTTATGACCTTTGGAAAATTCTTACACTGTTTCTAATAAATATGCAAGAACTGCAACTTCTCATGAAATTGCCGACTATTGCTGGGTTTTATTTTATTTTTTTAAGTTTCTCTAGGACTAAATTTCCGTGGACACAGAAAGTTGAGCATGACAGGATCTACTGTTTTCCCACATAATTTTTCACAGTAAAACTATGGGGAAGTTTCAACCTCTTCCCCTTTGTCAACTTTGGAGTATTTTTCTGTTTAAAATTTGAAGAACTAAAAAAAGGCCAGCTGCACACTGGAACCTCAGTTTATCTCGGGCAGAATTTGCTGAACAGAAAGCTCGGCTTTTAAAGTCTTGTTGGGGTTCCCAGATTTAATAAATAAAAATAAAGGATGCTTAGTTAAATTTGAATTTCAGATAAACAACAAAACATTTTTCGTATGGACATGGGACACATTCTTTACTAAAAATTTACTCTATGTTTATCAGACGTTCAAATTTAACTGAGTGTCCTGTATTTTGTCTGGCAATGCTGTCTTACGTAAATTATTCTGTTTAGATGGGATTCTTTTCCTATATTACTGCTGTCGGGTTCTTTTGTCTTGTTTTTGAGCTTTTGGGGGACTTTCTTCTCTACTAGAACCACACTTTTCTAAAGGCTCTCTGCCAGTCGCTAGCTATCAATGACATCATCAGCATCACCATAGCTTTAAATTATGTTAAAGTAGAATTAGAACTACTAACAAATGGTAAAGGCAAGAGGCTCCCAAGGAAGTTAGGATCAAATTATGATCAAGAAAGGAAAGGAAGGAAATGCCAACCTCAGTTTGCAGATAATGCTCTGCATAGTGAATGCTCTGTAATGAAGTCAGACACAGAATACCCTTGGGAGGTCGATGGGCACTCAGCCTCACATTTCACAGATGGAGAAACCTGAACACAAAGGGAGTTAGTGACTTCTTGAGGGGGGCAGGAAGCAGCTGTGTAAAGGAATGGAGAAGAGAAAGAAAATCTTCTAAAACCCAGTCTTACCAAAGCGTGAAGAAGGAAGACATCACCAATATATGGATATTTTTATTAAAATATTTTTTTCTAGCTGGGCATGGTGTCATGCTCCTGTAGTCCCAGCTACTTGGGAGGCTGAGGGGGAGAGAATCACTGAGGCCAGTGGTTCAAGGCTGCAGTGCGCTGTGATCGCTCCTGTGAATAACCACCGCACTCCAGCCTCGGCAACAAGATAGAGACTCTAAAAAAAATTTTTTTTAAATATTTTTCTTCTAGACAGTGGGAAGGTTTTGTCTTTACAATTCCCACCCTTTATAAGCACATATCATGAAATCAATACATTCTAAAAATTGAAAGGGATATTAGAGAGCATTTATTCCAATCTCTTCATTATATTGTTATCAAACTTTAAAAAGTTGTATAACTTGTAGGAGTCCATGTGAGTCTAGGGCTAAGGATTTTGTTTTTACCCAACTGCTTTTAAATTAATAACTGATCCATAAGATATAGAAAAAAGCCAGGGTACATCTTTTCAACCAAGGAAAGTGACTCCAATGACTTGGGGAATAATGGGATCTTAAGTGACCCTCTCTTTTCAGTAAGTTTAGATACTGTCATCTAAAAATAGAGTGTGATCTTCTTTTTTAAAGAATAAATTACAAAAGAGATAGAATTACAATATGCATAAATATAAAATAAGCATATGTCAAAATTTTGTTAATTCATTAATCAATGAAGGAACAAGTAAGACGATACAATTTAAATGACAATTTGATATACAGAGATAAAATATTATCTACCTGAGTGCTATGAACTGAATTGTGTCCTCCTCCCACCCCCAAATTTATATGTTGAAGCTCTAATCCCTCATGAGACTATAATGGGGATAGGGCAGTAATTTAAGGAGGAGGTTAAGGTTAAATGAGGTCATAAGGATAGAGCTCTGATCTGATAGAATTGGTGTCCTTATAAAAAGAAGATACACTAGATCTCTCTCTCTCTCTCTCTCTCTCTCTCTCTCTCTCTCTCTCTCTCTCTCTCTCTCTCTCTCTCTCTCTCTCCATGAGCAAGATATTTTGTTATGGCAGCCCAAGCTGATTAATACACTGAGAAAATCCATTTGCATTGCCTTGAACACAAATCATTTGCATATCTATGAACAGGAAACGTTTTCAGTTTTGCACAAGTTAATTTCTCTCTCTACAGAGCTATAAATGCCTAGTCAAAGACAGACAAAGGCACACAATCCTCAGAATTAGATAATCCTCATGGCAGATAATGCCTGGCACACTGAATTCCTGGGCTCTGCTAAGATACTGTTGTATAAGTGACAGATTCCTCTCTGCCCTTAGGGAAGCCAGGTGAAATCTGAAGTTCCTGAGTCCTAGGCTTATCCACATATCCCAGTGTCCAGAGTGCTATACAAGTATGATCTCTTCTACATGTATCACGATGTGAAAAAGGGATGTACTGCCTTAAACAATGAAGACCTTTATTACTTTACCCAATAAAAAGTATGGAATACAGCAGTCCAGGGGGGGTTCAGTCCCTCCACGATGTCACCAAAGGTCCATACTCTTTCCATTTGCCCTCCATGACCCTGAGCAAGTCTTAGCCACCCTCGTGTGGCAACTATAGTTCCAAATATCACATCATGACATGACTATTTGTGAAAGGAAGAAGAGCATGTTGCCTCTCTCCTTTGTTTAAATCAGGGAGAAACATCTTTCCCAGAAAGCCCCATAGAAGGTGTCTGCTGAATTGTCATTGGTCCCATTTGTTTTCCAAGCAAATAAATTCCTATGATTGACTTTTAGATTAAACAACACATCCCCCTGGAGAAGGGAAGAGGCTACATTTCCTGAGAACAGCAGGTGCCACCGTCCACAAGCAGAGGTGGTGGGGCACAAGATGGCTGTTGCACAGGCCATTAGTGTCTTGTCACTAATTTGTTATGCGACTTTGGATGAGATACTTTACTTCTCTAGCTGTTTGTTTTATTGGTGATAAAGTGATGGGGCCAAGCAACATCAAGAATATTTAACTTGTGTCTACACAGGCCCATGGCTGTGCTTCAGGGAATCTGCAAATCCCTAATTTTTACGCGAAAATTTTTTGGTGTGTATTTTCCAAAAAAGAATGCCAATAATTTTCATCAACACATCAAGAAGTCCATGAAGAATGGTAATTATCACTGGCTTCCATGATTTCTGCAGCTTATGCAACTCTCATATTTTAAGGTTTGTGGAATGAGTGAAGAATTAAGGAATTAGAAATTAGAAAATTAGGTCTTGAAGAACTCTTCTCACTGGATTAACTTGTGAACAGTGGTCAGTTTGCTCCTGGGATCTATCTGACCTTGCCTGAAAGAAGTAAGACTAATCCTAGAGCCATCAAAGAGCCCTTAGCAATGATCTAGTGATCTGCCCTCAATTTAGATGAGATACAAATGAGTTAAGTGACTTACCCACGACCTATCTCCAGTTCACACGGCAGGTCAATGCCTAAAATCCAAGTCTTCCAACCATTGAATTCTTTACCTAGAAGTCCTCATTGGTGAAGTTATTAATATTTGGGGGTTTTTTTTTGCCAGAAGTTGGAAATTTATCAATCTCTCTTTTTTCCTCTCTCTCTTTCTTTTTTTAGATCAAATAATGATAGCTAATTTTAAAAGACTAATTATTAATTTCAAAGTCTAAATCTATTACTACTACTAATGTGATTGCCCTAAATCATCTCTGAGTTCTCTAAAGTTGAGAGATACAGTATGAAATGGATGACTGACATTTCAGTTGTTACCATAACAATGGTAGCAGCAGCAATAAAAAGAGCAGTTATTAGTGTTGACATCAGGGAATTGCAATTACAGGATATTCACCCTTTGCACCATTCTTTGACACAAAATCAAAGAGTTGAAGAGGAGGCCTAATGCAGAAACATCTGGGAATGAATAATCTGTTATTGCCAGCATATCTTGGTCTGCAATGTACAGTGGTCTCAGGTGACATTCCCCACCTCTTTTGCCATCCGCTTCCCCTAGTTTTAAGGTAAAAGGGGGGCATGGAAGAACAAGGGTAAAAATAATGAGAAGGAGGAAAAAGGAAAGGTAAAAGGGATACTCAAAGGTTTTTTTAATTCATTTGAGCCAAGGCAGAAAATTTCTATTTCTAAAAAGATCTGGCCACCCTTTCTCATGCTTTCCCCAATTCTCTTATTTAGGTTGCTTGCAGCACTGAGTAATGGAAATCCCAACTGAAATGTCTTAAAAATAAAGAGACAAATGTATTATCTCTGAACATGAGTGAGGTAGAACACAGTGCCGGATACTGTTGAAAGACATTTTGTTATCATGGCAAAATTAGCAATGAGGAAACCTGGTGCAAGAACTAAGTTGATACAAAAAGAGCAAAGCTGAGAGGATGTCAGAGAAATGGAGCTATTTCATTTTTTAAGTCACCTTGGTTTGGGTTTTCTTACTTGCAACCCAAAATAGACTAATAGATGCATCATTTAAAGAGCTGGTCCTATATCACTAGGAAAAAAAAAAAATCACTGAAAAGGATAAGCAAAAGGACATGGCAAAGAAAGAAAGTTATCTCTTCCAAAAACTGGTAAGTCAAGGAGAGATACTGAAACTACATGGTTGATAGCAAAGCAAAGTTTAGAGAACTGAATTTTTAAGAACTCCTTTCAAAGGTCACTAGCATAATCCCTAAAACAAATTTAAGTATATCCATATGCGATACTTCAGAATTCTGATTTTCTGGCCTAAAATATTATATTCCTATTCACTAAAACGACCAGGAGTGCATTCTGATATCTATAACACATAGGAAGAGTGTTGGTCAGAACTGAAAACTCTTTTTTTTTTTTTAAGTGTTTTTAAGCACAAATTTTCCTTGTCTGATCTTTGTCCTAAACATGAACCCAACCTGGGCATGTGTTCATGACTTGTAAACCACAAAGTAGAAATCTGGGCCAAGTTTCAGGTGAAACTTCTTTTTTCCCTCTGGTTTCAAGTCAGGCAAAATTCATGTTTCAAGTTCATTAAAAGTGAAAGATATTGATGGCAACTGACAGGAATTCAAATATAAGATTTTCCAACCTTGTAATCTAGGCATCAAGCATCAGAGAAAGAGCTCCATTATCCAGACCATTCCATTTGGTAGTCATGGTTCTCCAAAGACAAATGGGCTTTGCTTATTTTCTGTTTGTAAACTAGACTTTGAAGTAACAAATTAGAGCAGCAACTCACCAAAGCTAAGAAAGTTTAAAGCAAAAGGATCTCAAGATCAATTTATCAAGGCAAGACTGCAAGATGATCATTTTAGGTGGTTTAAACACAGTCATTATTCATAGAATTTGCAAACTTCTTATATGGTTTATTAAGGAATAAAAACGGCCCAAGTCTCTTATTTGGCTTATTAGGTTCCTACATGCTCTCAAGTGTAATAAAGAAATCTTGAATAATAATTTTTCAAAAAGTTCATCTAGACCTTTAAAGTCTCTGAATTGAAATTACTGTTTCATAGCCCTAAAAGGACTGAGTTCCATGAAGATCTGCAGGACAAAGAGGTAAACACATTCATCTCTGATTGTAAAAGCTAAAGGAGGAGACTGTGTCACAGATGAAGGGCTGTGATCTCTCCAATCTAGGAGAAGATTCTCTTCTCTGCTCCAAAAGAGTGAGTTGACCTGAGAAATACATGCCTGCCCAGGGCAAACTAAGCAATATATGAGAGTGATGTATGTCTAAGTATGCATCAGACATCTAAAGAAATAAAGTTGTGCAGCCAGGAGCAAATTTCTTTCAAGCCTGTAGTTCTCAAAATTACAGTCCATGAGAGAACTTTGGAGATCCTGTTAAAAATGTCAGCCCCTATGATAGCACCTCCAAAGTCTGATTCAGTAGATATGGGGCACAGCCCCGTAAGTCACACTTTTAATAACTTCTCAGGTGATTCTGATACCAGTGAGCTGGGTATTTCTCTTTAAGAAACACTACTTTAGACTGTGGACTGCTCTAGCCCAAGCTAAATTATGGAATAGGAAAAGCTGTGCCACTTGGCATCATCCTATCTTGAATGATATCTGGTGTCCCCTTTCTACGAGTTTACTTTCCTAAGAATAGAGGCAGACAAACCTGGGTTTGAGACCTGGCTTAGCCATGCACTAGCTGTGTGATCTAGTATAAACTACTTACCATTCACTCATTCATTTATTCATTCAACAAATGTGCATAAAAACCCAGGACCTAACATCTTGAACAAACCCTTATATAGTTTGCTCTAAGTGGAGGAGGCGAACAAACATATAAACATAAAAATAAATAAGTAAATCTCAGAGATTGGTGAGTCAGATTTAAAAAATAAATAAAACAGAATCAGATTGAGGATGACCCAAGGCGCAGAATGGGGCAAGCTACTTTTTTGGATGGACGGTAAGCCCCAAAATAAGCTTATTGAGTGAAGGGGCGGGAAGACCAATATGGCTGGAGCAGGGCTAGCAAACGAGAGAGTGGAATGAGAAAGATAGGGTCAGAAGTAATGATATCCCAGATTACCCAGGGCCTTGGAACCTTCATAAAGTGCTTAGATTCTTTTCTAATTAGAATGGAGGACCTTGGGAGCATTTTAAACAAGCTACGAGCTCTCATTTTACAATGGTTAGAATAAGTATAACTGCTTTATATGGCTGCATCACATGGTGCTTGGCTCTTAGTAAGTGTTTAATAAATGGCAGCTGTTTTTATTCTTTCCTGAGTGAGAAAAATGCTGTTCATCTCATCATTCTTTGCTCACCAACACCATATTCCCCTCACAAGGCAGCTTATTTGTTCTGTATCTCATCACCTCCGGGTCAACTAGACTGAAAAAGCGACTTCTGCTGCAGTGTGTGGATTGAGAGTCCCCTGGAGAAAACGTGCATAGTGAAGACGGCTTTCCAGATGCCTGTGATACCCCTGTTCTCTCTCAGAGTGGAAAGGACTTCAGGAATCATTGGTTTCCAATTGAAAAAACAACCTAACGGTCTAATAATCCAAAGTTGAAAGTGTGATCTGAGTAAGTATCTCGAATAGGGTGACAGCTCATATGCTCCCTCTGGCTCCCAAGAGAGCTCCTTAGCCCCATGGATGGGTGAGAAAACCAGCCTGGTTTCCCTGTTCTCCAGCCTGAACCAAATTAATGATGTCATGGTTCCATCTTCTATGAAAACATATTAATGTTTCTAATACTATCTCACCTGTTATTTTAAATAAGAATCAAAGATGATTGGTCCAGAAGAGGCATGTGTGGTTCAAGTAATCTACCCTTGGCCAAGAAATATTAATTAAGAGCCTATCACTTGCCAAGCACTAAATTTATTTAGTACAGTGACTTTTAAGCTTTTTTTTTTTTAACCTGCTTCAAACAAACTCTTTCAAGGCAGTTCGTCATGTGAAACAGACCAACACAAAGTACCTTTGATGAAAGCAAAGGCCTTAGGTCTGAACTAGGCCTCTGGGATCCACCATTGCTCTCCAAGAGGATCATGGAGGATCTGGGAGAAGTTGAGCACATCTGGAAACTAGTATCCCAAGTGAAAAGATTCAATAGTCCTCAGATACTAATGAAAGATGGGTTTAAATGCTTGAGGATAATGGCCTAAATGTTAACTCCACATTCTTTTATCTATAAAAGATATTTTGGGGGTTATGGGCTATATATCAAACCCTTTATAGTTTTAACATTTAATGTATGTTTTTAGTCTAAGTTCCTACAATCTGTACCACTGAAATAGATGCGTTGACCCTTTTATCTCTAAGAAGCCTCATCCCCTTTGTTAAAAGAAGCTTAGGTACACTAAAATTTTAAAGTTGACTTGAGCAGACAGAAATTCATGAGTTTGGCATCACCAAACTACCAGTGGTTTGGGCTCCACTGAGTGGGTGCCAAGGGAAAACTTCTGTAAGATGTCCTCAGAAGCAAGACAAAGAAAATATTTCATTGGTTAAAGTGTAAAATCCTTAGTTAGAATTAGTTGGTTCTTTCCGATTGGTAAAGTCTCTAGTTAGAGGTTACTTGGTAGTTTCTGACTAGCAAAAGGTAAGTTTCATTTACTGTTTACATCGAGTTGTGTTTCAGTTTGCACTTGTAGGAACCCAAGGCACCAGAGCCATGTCAGCCTAATGGCCTCCCAACTAATTTTTGTAAACATCCTTCAAATACTCATCACTACTGCATCCCACCAATAGCATCTAGGACATAAAGGACCACCAGGTGCAAGGTGCAAGACTCCTACACAAATGTGCATGAAAGGGAGTCAACCAGGCCTAATATACCCCCACTGCAGTTGAACTGATTTAAGTAGGAGTTTGGGGAGGTGGAAAGTACCATGATTCTTGAAATTCCTCCTCACCGACAGCGCAACTAAGGCAGGTATTTTAATTTCTAACGTCACCTATTTTCTATTCTATAAAAGAGAGTTAATAAATAGCACCTTTCTTATTCAAGAATGGTAAAGTAGTCAATACTCAATAAATGCTAATTTCTCCTTTTCACTCTCTGATTTTCAAAATACTGTGCGTAGTACAATATTTCCCATCTGGGAGCCTGCAGGGATGGGGGAGAGATGAGAAAGTCCTGTGCCACTATTTGTAAACTATATATGCCTACTGTTTTCCCACGTGTTCAGCTGCTGATACCAAAAGAAAATACAAATTCATTTAAAGTGTTTACCAAATTCAAGGTATTTCTTTTTAAAAAGTACATATTGTCAAATTCATCTTTTTGCATATAAAATGCCACAAAATACGTTGATATTAAGAGGTCCCTCAACTTCCAAAGAATGGCAACAGCTTTGGGATGTGTAAGACTGGAAAGGAAAACACAACCACAGTGCTCTGCCCCTTAGTTTAAATCTTGTTGCCTCCAGAATCCCACCCAGCCGCTGCCTCACCCATCACTCATTATTGGTTATCAGTGGGCAGATAAGGACAATGGCTTTGCTTTTCTTCACTTAGTCCGTGGTGTTTCCTGGTTTCCTGCCTCCTCCCTGTCCAGGTCTCTCAAGGTCTTGGGTGTCGCCTCAGCTGAAGAGGATGTCTCAGGAATGGCTGTGCAGGCTGGCCACTGAGTCATGGGCTCTGCCATGGCACTGGCCCATAGACTGAAGAGAGACAGCCCCTGGCTGCATCTGATTGCTAATGAGCTTTCTGGTGGCCACCCTCCTCACCTTCTCATCAGCACCATTTGTTTTTACAGGCTGCCTGCCCTTTGTTGACTTGTTTTTCCTTGCCTTGGAGGCTCTCTGAAGTTTTTCCTTGCTGGGCCTGGCTGTCTCCTTTTCTTTTGCGACTACGTGGGAGCTAAATTTAAACTTGATTAACAGCATTTAGTCCAAAGAGGGTCAGGATATTATTTTCATGTTAAACTCTGCTCTGTCTGGTTCCATTTTGTTTTGTTTTAAGACACGATAGGCCCACACAAAGAGAGCCCTTCTGATTTTGTTGCTATGGTGTGAGAGACAAAAAATAGCGTAAAGTGTTTGGTTGTTTAATTCTGATCAGAAGTGGAGAAGGGGACTGATACCTCTTTTGGGAGAATATAATGTACTACTGACAGCTATACTTGCAAAACCTCACAAATACTTTTAGTAATGATATTTTTACTCTTTACCTCTGAATAACTTCAACTTTCTTTCTTTTTTTTTTTTTTTTTTTTTTTTT
>RJWJ010002361.1:0-102948 GCA_004363605.1 Indri indri
ATATTTCTTGTAGGTTTTGTTCATTCCTCTTGTTTCTCAGATCTTTTTCTTTGATTGGCTCGTTTAACTCAAAGTTCTTGTCTTCAAGCTCTGAGATTCTTTCCAATGTCTGATCTAGCCTATTATGAAGGCTTTCCACTGTGTTTTGTATTTCCTTGAATGAATTTTCATTTCAAGAAGTTCTGTTTGATTTTTTAAAGATAATTTGATTTCCTTAGTAAGTGTTTCATTCATTTCCTACATTGTTTTCGTGGTTTCTTTGTGTTGGGTTTCTATTTCTTCTTGTATTTCATTGAGCTTTCTTACAATCCATATTAAGAATTCTTCATCTGTCATTTCAATCTTTTCATCTTGGTTGGTATCCAATGGTAAGGAGTTACTATTTTCTTTTGGGGGTGTCCTTTTGCTCTGATTTTTAATGTTTCCAGAGTTCTTTCACTGGTTCCTTCTCATCAGGCCTCTTGGTTGAGACCTATGGAGGTGTTAGGCCTGGCTTGCAGGCCTGTCTCCGGGTCCCCTAAGATCAATCCCTGAGTGTGCCAAGGAGAGGAGTGCTGGTCCTGAGTTGCCTATGGGGTATTCTGTCAGGTTTGGTGTACCTCTTGGGTTACCTCTGACCTGCTGTCATCACCTCTTCCCAACAGTGTATAGTGAGTTAGGTCCCCCAGCTGACTCTTGGTGCTGGTTGGGTGGTACTTCTGAGTGTGAATCAGCCACACCCCTGTTTGTTTGAGGAAGATGCTGTGATGAGCTATATCATTGTTCTCCCTATGATTGGTGGATTTTTGTGTGATAGAGCCAGCTGCCAAGATGTTCTTTTGTGTCTGTGGCAGACTCTGGTCCCTCAGGTGGAGTACCTGATTGCCCCAAGCTTTAGGAGGGACCCTGTATCTCCCAGGGTGTTTCTCAATCTCCACCACCACTGAGGTGGAGGGAGGAGCAAGGCAGTTTGTGGGTAGGTTGTGGAGCCTGAAAGGCTTTGCAAAGCCTTGGTGGGGCTCACAAGTTGCTTTTCTTGTGTTTTCAATCTGTACCTGAGTTCAGACTTATTTCGAGGAGTCTGAGCCTCTTTTGATTTATTCTTCAGTGGGTGTTTAGTAAATACAGACTAACCATCTGTTTCCCTCTTTGCCTCTCTATTTCAGTCTTGGTCTTTTTGTGACTCCTTGCATTTCTAATCTAGCCGTTCTCTTAAACTCACTGAGCTCCTTTCCGTCTGTTAAATGAGTGGGCTGAATAAGATCAGACATTCCAAAGCTGTACTTCTCTGAGCACCTTGGGGACTGGCAGGGACAAAGGCAGGGACAAGGGAAATGGGAGGTGGGGGGACCCATCCCCAGCATTGCTTCCACTGGAGCAGGTCTGCTTTTAAGTGCTTTATATACTAGAGCTGGAGTAAGATTCATTCTGAACGAAGTTCCATGGGGGATCGCTGATGTCCATGTGTGAGTGCTCCCTGAGCAGGAGTCCTGTCACCTGGGCCACAGCAATATTCAAGGAGAGCAGGTGTTTCTGTCTAACCCAACCCATCCTCAGTACTCAGCAGATACCCCTTCCCCCCTGACCCCCCTAATTCTGTCCTAGTTCCAGCTTCCGGAAGGATGTTACCTGTGATGATGAGAGTGTTAATGCTGCTGCTGCCGCTGCTGCTGCCCCTGGGTCAAGCTGCTCCCAAGGATGGAGCCACGAGGTAACAGGATTATGCAGACAGGGCGATAGGTGGGAGCAGAGAGAGTCTCTAGAGAATCTGAGGGTGTGGTGGGCCCCTCTGGGAGGCAGAAGACTGGGGTGTGGGCTCCCTGTTATCTGCATCCCCCACTTCAACCTGCTGCCTTGTGCCTGTCAGAATGCTACAAAGTGGGCATTCAGTGCATGCTCCTGGACCCACTTGGGAGCAGGGAGCTCAGCTCCAGTGTGGTGTGAAGCAGAGAGAGGAAGCTATGGGCCAGGAAAGGGGCTGCAGTCCTCTTATCAAGACCTTATAGTGGGAACGCCAAAGAAATAGAGATGATTAGCACATTGTTTCTATTTTACTTGAACACCTTTCTGAAGATTTTACGTGCTAATACTGTGTCGTGGGTGTGCTGGGTAGGAGGGGAGACAGATACAGGAACAGCCACAAGGACTGGTTGCAGTGACAAAAGTTGGTGCAGCAACCCCTGCCAGCTCTCTGGCATCACAGGTCTGGACTAATTTGGGCAAACAGGTAGCCCCATCCAGACCTGGGAGCTTAGTTTGGGCCAGAAAGGCTGACAAGGAAATCCTGAACAGATTGAAACTCCAGAACCAACAATATATGCCCTTTGCTTGAACAAGTAAGAGTCAATCTTGTCATGGAGCAAACAGGGTCTGTATAAAACTGGGCAATGCTAGTGGGCTCATCCAGGGACCTGCCCGCAGCTCCCAGCATTGAAGAAGAGGGGAGCTGCAGCCCGTGTTGTCCTGCCACTCCCTGGGCTGCTTTCTTGGGCCTCCAACTTGTGTCTACTAGGTGCGGCCTCATCTGGCCTCTATCAAACTAGACATTTTATTTGGGTCTTCACTTAAAGTCTAAGTTAGGCAGCTGCAAAAACAGAGCCTGAGCAGTAAGGTTTTGCTTCCAAGGAGGCCAGAAGGGCCTCTTCCCCACAAGGTTTTTGGGACTTCTTGGGGAGCAACTCCCTTTGGGTCTGAGGAGAGAACTGTGTCGGGAGATTGGGGGTGGAAGGCTGGCAGGCTGGGCCCTTAGGAAGGCTCTTTGCAAAGCTGCTCCTCCCTTGCCTCCTCCAGGCTGGACTCTGAAGTGCAGCATCAGCTCCTGCCCAACCCCTTCCAGCCGGGCCAGGAGCAGCTCCGGTGAGTAGGTTGCGCTGGGCCCTTGCCTGCGTAGATCAGGCCCCAGGCTGTACACTCGCCTCTTTGGGACTGATTTTCCACTTTTCTGACAGACTTCTGCAGGGCTACCTAAAGGCACTAGAGAAGATGGAAGAGGAACCCGAGCACCTGAGCCGGGAGCAGGGTGAGGGGCCGGGCTGATGGGACTGGCGCATGGGAGGCCCGGGCAGCCAGAGTGGACACTGACCTCTGGCCGCCCATCGACTCCCGCCTTCTCCACCTGCCCCTGGATGCCTCTTCTAACCCAGCTTCTCTTCCCCAGTTCTCCTCTACCTCTTTGCCCTTCATGACTATGACCAGAGTGGACAGCTGGATGGCTTGGAGTTGCTGTCCATGTTGACAGCCGCCCTGGCCCCTGGAGCTGCTGACTCTCCTACCACCAACCCGGTGAGCTCTGCTGGGTGGGGACCTGTCCTCCTTGGGGCTTCGGTCTTTTTCATCATGACTCTTTTGGTGAATCCCCTGTAAAAGGAGGGCTGCTCAGAACATGCATGGCAGGGATGCAGGCGTGTGCTGGGGAGGGACAGGGCTCCTGGGACATCTCTGGCTACTGGAGACCCCACAGTGACTCTGTGCTTCCACAGGTGGTCCTGGTAGTGGACAAGGTGCTTGAGACCCAGGACCTGAATGGGGACGGACTCATGACGCCTGCTGAGCTCGTCAACTTCCCAGGAGAGGCCCCCAGGCATGCAGAGCCCAGAGAGCCCCTTGCTCCATCTCCCTGGGAGCCACAAGCTGTTGGGAGGCAGTCCCTGTTAGTGAAAAGCCCATTAAGGCAAGAAACACAGGAAGCCCTGGATCCCAGAGAAGCAGCTGGGGGCCACATAGAGGCCAGAAGGGAGTCCTTGGAGCCTGTCCAGGAGGCTGGGGGCCAGGCAGAGGCTGAAGGAGATGCCCCAGGTCCCGGAGGGGAGGCCGGGGGCCAGGCAGAGGCCAGGGACAATGGGGAAGAAGCCAAAGAGCTTCCAGGGGAAACACTGGAGTTGAAGAACACCCCAAATGAGTTTGAGGTTCACCACATTCAACTGGAGAATGATGAGATATAAACCTTGAGGACACAGGCTTGTACCCCTCGCAGTCTCAGTGCCAGGACACAAGCCACTATAGGAGGCATGTGTGTTGGGACCACCTCTGTGTCCCCTTTCTGGCACCAGTAGGTGTCAGGTCTTTCTGTGCAGCTCAGGGAGACCCTAAGTTAAGTGGCAGCTTTAGGGCCCAGACAACCAATAAATAACTGAATTAATTTATCCTCCCCGGGCCATCTATCTACTGGTCCAGCCTGCCCAGAACCCCCAGGGGCACAGGGGGTTGGGGACTGAACAGGTCCTTGGAGGGACAGTGGTTCAGCTTTCCCAGTGTGTCTAGCCCAGGGTGCTAAGACAGTGGAGTCTATAGCACTAGCCACAGCGAGCTGCAGACAGCCCTGTGAAGAAAGCTCGGTCTACCCCTGGGGCCCCGATACACTCCTGTTCCCCCTTCACCTGGGGTTCGGACACCCTGTGCCCTCCTGGAGCTCAGGGCAGATGGTTCCCATCACCCTGTATCTGTCCCCCACCCCCAGCAATATTAATAATAACCATCATTTTTTGAGAGTTTAGTACACACCAGGCACCATGCTAGGCATTTTATATATTGTATGATTTTCTGTGATCAGGCAGAATTGGCCCCATTTGACAGATGAGGACATTGAGAAAGCCTGAGCTCAGTACTGTATCCTAAGATGAAATGCAGCTTATTAAATGGCAGATTTGAATCCAGGTCCGTCTGACTCTAAAGCCTGTGCCTTCTTCGCATTATAAGGCCTTCCCCGCCCTTCCCCAACTCCCATATTGGAGTTGGCCCTCAATTCCAATATGCCTTTGAGACCTGATCTCCCGAGGGACAGCAACACTCGGTATCTGGGTCACATTTGTGGCTGAGGCACCACCTTAACTACCAGGCAGGTTCCAAGGGTGGGGCTTTCAGGCTCTGGGGCAGTCCACGGGGGAAATATTTTTGGACTGCAGTTGAGCTTAGCCACATGGGCTCCCAGCTCCTGGGGCCACGGGAGTGGAGTCCACACAGCACAGGGGCCCAGAGGGGCTTCCTCGTGCTGCTGGTTATGTGGAAGGTTCGCTGGGGTGCGGGGAGCTGAGTGTCCTACCCAGCCAGGAAGGCTCGAGGCCTGCCTCCGGCCTGTGGCTGCACTTCACCAGGAAACGCTGAGCCTCCTGCACTCTGAGGACAGAGCTGGCGGCAAGCCTGGGGCACTTCCTGCTGCTCTGGCCCAGACAGCCCCTCCTCTGGGCCTGGGTGGGAAGGTTAATTTGGGGAATGGACAGAAAGAAGGAGGACTATAGTGTCAAAGCCTCAGGAATCCCCAACCAGAGCAGTTCAGACCTCAAGAAGGACAAACAATGCCAGAAGAGCTGGCTCAGGAGAAGATTTATTTGCTCTGAGGCTCCACAGGGAGAGATGTGTGGCGGACACAGGGCACAGGCAGAGTCCTCCCCACAACCTGCATCTGCCCAAGGAGCAGGGCAGCCCAGATGCCAGGCTGGACAGAGGGGAGAAGGCAATGGCAGCAGTGGTGCCAGCCTCCGAGGGGGTGACGACCCGGTGCCTCCTGCTGCATGCCTCTCACACAATGCCATCGAAGCCCTGCAGGCCACACTTCTTGCCGGCCACCTGGCAGCCAAACGTCAGTGCCTCCTGCATGCTCTTCCCTGCAGGAGGGACAAGTAGCTGTGTCACTCAGGTATTTGGGACAGGGGCAGTCTCAGCCCTGTTCCCTCCTGCTGGGGTACTCACCCTGGGAGAGGCTGAAGATGACAGAGGCATTGAAGGTGTCTCCAGCCCCCAGAGTATCTACCACGCGGGGTGGCGGGAAAGCATCCGAGTGGAGCAATTTGCCATCAGGGCACAGGGCGTCGGCGCCCTCCTCAGCCCAGGCACAGACAAGCACAGCCCTGCAAGACAGCTCCCCTCAGCTGGGTGTCACCCCATCTGCTCCCCCAGACCATGCCCTGCCAGGTCAGACCCCAGGAATCCAGCTCACCTCCCGCCCCCTAGGGCCCCTTCTTGGCGTCCCGGGCTCACCCTTTCCTCACACGACTGTACAAGCTCCTCAGGGCTTCCTTTGCTGATTGGAACCCCAAGTGCTTGGCCACATCTTTGCTGACAAACACCTGTGGGCAGTGGGAGAGAGGGTGGCAGTCACCTCTAACTCCAGTCACTCACCAAGGGCAGACTGGCGTTGCCCTCATGTTATGACTTCCCCCAACATAAAACATGGCCACATAAATCCCCAACATAGCATCTTGCCGTCCCACAGGAAGATGTTTTTATATGTGCTTAAGATATGTGAGAATACAGCCTTATAAATTGTGACACAAAAGTCCTGATCCATTCGTTCTAGGATCAATGAATTAAAGCCCCAGAGAAAGCCTTGAGCGCCATCTTGGGGTAGACTCCATCCCCGCCAGGTCGTGCTGCGTGGGCTCTCAGGAGCACATTTTTTTTTTTTTTTTTTCCCCACATAACTATGCTGTCTAGGTCTCATTTCTTCATCTATAAAAAAAGTGGGGGGAGGGGGAGGGATTCTAGAACTCCCTCAACACTAGCTACACATTAGAATCTCCAGAGATAGTTTTAGTAAGAAATACCGAAGCCCTGGCTCTACTTCTACCAATCATATGAACTGAGAGGATGGGGCTCAGGCATCCATATTTTTAAGTGAGCAGCCAAGGTTGAGGACCAATGGGCCAATGGTCTCCCACCAGCTCCAGCTATGATGCTGGGGTTGCCTCCCAGACTCCACTTACATCCCAGCCTTGCCCAAATTTACCTTGTGGAAGTCTCCTTCCCACCCTCCCCTCACCCCTAGTGGCTCCCACAACCTGCCGCCCACCTTAGAGTTGGAAGAAACCTCAGAGAACAGTTCCATGCCCTCATTTTGCAGAGGAAAAGACCGAGGAGGCCCAAAGAGGAGATGCCTCCACATAGGCTTGCCCTGTGGCTGTCTTGGCCTTGTCCGAGCCCTCTGGGTACCCCATACCTATGCACCCACCTGGGATGGAGACATTCTACTCCTTGGACACTGCTGAAGCCTGCACTGGAGCCCAGAGCAGGGGGTCTGCGTCTTTGCTTTGCCCCCACTTTCCAACACCACCAAGCCAGAAACTGCCATTCCGAGCATGGTAGGCAGGACACAGGGACTCCCTGGCTCCCTTTAAGAAGCAATTAGGCCAGGCACAGTGGCTCACACCTGTAATCCTAGCACTGTGGGAGGCTGAGGCAGGAGGATGGCCTGAGGCCAGGAGTTTGAGACCAGCCTGAGCAACATAGTGAGAACCCATCTCTACAAAAAATAGAAAAATTAGCCGGGCATGGCGTGGAGCACCTGTAGTCTCAGCTACTCAGGAGGTTGACGCAGGAGGATCGCTTGAGCCCAGGAGTTTGTGGTTGCAGTGAACTATCATGACACTACTGCACTCTAGCCTGGGCAACAGAGCAAGACCCCGTCTCAAAAAGCAAAACAAAACAAAAAAACAAACACATTAGTGAGATGTGGCGAGGAGAGGCTGCATGGGGCACTCACCACGTCTCCGTAGCCAAACAGCTGGAACAGCTCCTCGCGGGGCTTTTCCACCTCCACGGATACCCGGATCCTCTGCTCCGGAGGCAGCCTGGCATTGTGCTCGTCTATCCGCTGCAGCATCTTCACCTGCTCTGAGGCGTTCCGGCCCTGGGGCAGGGCAGGACAGCTCAGGACTGCTGGGCACTGCCTAGCTGATCCGGCTCATTTTTCCCTCCCTGCTGGAATTCTGGGTGAGCGGGGAGAGGGGCCGGGGAAGGCTAGGCTGGAAGCCCATCCCAAGTTATAAAATTTTAGAGCTGTCATGGACCTTGGAGACCTTATCAACCAGCTCCCTTATTTCACAGATGAGAAGACTAAAGAATAAAAGAGACTTTCCAAAGGACCTACAATAAGTTAAATGACAGGACTAGGATTAAAACACGGGACTTCTCAGCATTTCCTCCTACCCAGACCCCAGAACCTCTCTTGGAGTGAAGGTCCTAGTTCCTTTTATTTGGGAGCTGGGTCAGGTCCTCTCCTTCCTGCTCCCCCAGAGGTAATGCGTCTGGCCCTAAGCAGCCAGCCTCCTGTCAGAGGCAGAGTTGGAGGAGGTGGGGCAGCCCATAATACAGGAAGTACCGGGCTTTGCTTGGAGTCAGCTGTGCCTACATCCTGCTGTGTGACCTTGAGTAAGTCACCCAATCCTAGTTTCCTCATCTGAAAACCGAACGAGGGGATAGGATTCACTTATCTCTAAGATACCTGATGGTTCAAAGAAACCAGAAGGCAGAAAATGTGGAGGGGGCTGGCAGGTTAAGCCCCTCCAAACACAGGTAGGGCGGGGCTTGCCTCAATGTGGATCCACTTGAACCGGGTCAGATCAACCTTCTCAAAATCCTTAGCTGACACATCTGGCAGGTTCCTAGGTCACAGGATGTAAAGGACAGAGAAGAAGGGGCATGATGGGGTCAGCTAAGGCCAGGATCTCTAACTGGCTGCTGGGGACCTGTGCCTGGCGTTGCCGCGGCGTGGCAGGAAGCTGGATCCACAGCACAGGATTCTCAGGCTCAGCTCTAGGATGGGCCCTGTCCCAGTTTGCTGGGGTGCCCCTGCCTGAGTTTGAGGGTGTGATATCACCTAAGGGTAAACTCAACTGCAGCACCGGTCAAGGGGCCAGCACTGTGCATCTTGGAGATCACATCTCCCAGAATGCACCAAGAGCCTGAGACTACACTTCCCAGAATCCCCCTTGCCGGCAGCACCTGGCTCCCAGCATGCAGTGCCCGGCATAGGCGATGTCCACACTGCCGACGATGCTTGGTCTGGCCCCACTCTCTTTTGGTGCCCCAGTGTTGGGAGCTTTCCTGTGGTACCCATGGCACTCCTGTCCTGAGTTTGGCAGCTCCCTGTCACAGCCCTGAGGTCAACAAGTAGTTGGCCCTTGAGGAAGAGTTTATGTTTGGCTGGCTTGGGCGTGGAGACCCGAGAAGGGGTCTGCCTCCTTGGTGGGTAACCTACACACAGCCAATGTCCTCCCTCTATCTTCTGTAGCTGAATCCTTCGTCCACTTAACTAGTTGTGTGACCTTGGCCTTTCTGAGGCTGCTTCCCCATTGGTAAATGGGGCTGAAGCCCCAGCCTCACCGGCTTGCTGCAGCTGGAGGTAATGTGTGTGAATTGCCTGCACTGGGGCCAGCGGACAATAAATGTATCTCCTGAAAGCTCCTCTCCCTCCCTCCCTGTGAATACCCATGTCGTGTCCTTGATCAAAGTTGCTACAGATTGTTACTTAATGGGCAGATGACTAGGATTGCCCTATGTGAAGGTTGTGTCTAGCACATATCCCCACCCACTCACTGCTTGGCACATACACAGAGCCCAGTACTGTAAAGCTTGTCCTGGGATGACTGCCCTGCTCCCCGGGGTCCAGTGGTTAAGCTGGGCAGTAGCGACAGCCTGAAGCCCAGGGCAGCAGGGCTTGGGCTCTCTGGGCCCTAACATAGCACCTGGCGCATACTGGGTTCACAGTAAACTAAACCTCTGAGATCCTTCAGGAGGGAGTCTGCAAGGGATGAAAGGGATCTAGGCCCACAGGGCCTCTCCCAAGTAGCTTGGGACCCTGAAGAGATGGCCCATCCCTCTAGTTAGCACCACATGAGATGGCCCTGATCTGCTGACCCAGTGTTCCCCTTCCTTCTCCTTCAGCAATGGCTGCAAATGTTTGTGGCATGTTTGCTCTGGCTTCATCACGTTGGGACCTTTGGGCATCTCTTTTGAACACCCAAACCCGAGCTCCTTGGTGTCATGCTGCAGGCTGGCAACTCGGGCTGACCCTGGAAATCCCAGCGCCCCGCCCCCAGCCCTTCAGGGCTTAAGAAGGGTTCAATCATGTCTCCCAGCCCTCTGTCCCGGGGACAATTTCTCCACACCCACACCCAAGCTGATGATTGACTAATTATGGAGGAATCACATCATAAATTACATTTTATACAGGCCTGCCTGCCTATCTTTGGTGTTGGCCAAGGCCAAGTCACCAGGCAAAGCAAAGCCTGTCCCTTCCCACCTCACTTCTCCCCTAATTGAAAGCAATTCAGAAATCACTGAACAGCTTGGGGACAATTTCTGGTACAGAGGGTGGCAGTTGAGATGCCCACAGTGGCAAGTGAGGGAACTGATCGGTGGGTTGTGTCAGGGCGAGGCCAGGGGGCCTTACGTGTCGTGGAGCACAATGGTACGGTTGCCATTGGAGTTGTTGATGATGCAGCAAGAGCTGGGGGTATCCCCCTTGCTCTGCCAGGCCACGTGAGACACATCCACGCCCCGCCGCCTGAAGTCAGCCACCAGGAAGCTTGGGGTGGAGCCCGAGCCAGGGAAAGGGCAAGGAGACACAGATCAGAGACTACGAGTGGCCTAGACCTCCCACGGCAGTGCGGAGGGAGTGCTGGAACACACGGCCTCTGAGAGAAAGGTCCTGTTTTGGGAGTTTGGTGACGGCGATAGCAGCTGGCAAGGCGTAGACAGGTGTACAAACCTGTTGGAGTATAGGATGGTGCGGCTACCACTGGCCTCGTTGATGATGACCGTGGCGATGGGGACGGAGCCTGTGGTCTGAAAGACTGTGTAGCGTAGGTCCACAGAATAGCGACGGAGGTCATCCAGGACAAAACTGCCAGGGCGGAGTAACCCGCGAGAGGTGCCGTTTGACAAGGATTTGGGGGACTGGAGGGTAGTTAGCAGGTCCACTAAGGACCTTGAAAGGCAGGGTGCAAACAGAAGGGGCCAGGAGAGAACTGGGAATTGCAGTCTTGCCACAGTCTGTGCAAGGGGGCAGGAGTGCAGAGAGAGACACTAAGGGACATCCTTTTAGGTCCCGACTGAAGCAAGCTCCAACCCTGACTCTGTCTTTCAAGCCAACTCAAGCTGGAAAGGATTTGCTCCGCTCATAAGCTAACGAGGGTGGATTTAGGGCCTAGAAACCTGCATGCTGTTTGAACCAGGTGGGGGCACCTGGCCTGCTTCACGCAATGCCCAGGCAGAATTAATCATTAATCACCAAGGCAACACTTTGCCCCCCAGCTGCCCTCTGTGTGCTCATTCTATGGTGCTCCCCTCTCTGGAGTCCCTTCCAGTCCTAACGCTGTGATTCCGCTCACTCTCCGCCTGCCTCCAGGATGCCCAGCCAGGACATGGTACTGCCTTGGTGGGCCTGCTCGCCGCCCTGTCCTCTCACAGCCAGGTGGACCCTCCCAGCAGTGGCCTGATGCCACTCAGTATGAGCTGGTCCCAGACTCTTTGCCAGAATGTGCTCCAAGTGAGTGAGCCCAGGGGCGTCTCCTCAGGAAGCCTGCCCCAGCAGGAGGCCAGCCCCACCCCTCCCAGCCCTCTCTGCAAATGTAGTTCTGTGCCCAAGAGCTGGCAGTTATGCCTAGCAGTCCAGCCACCACCCTGGCCTTTCTCACTATGGCCAGACCTCACTTTCAGCAACACCAAAACTGGACAATACAGATTTGTATAAAGGTACCAAGTCAGGGCCCCATTCCTTGACTTACAACTCAAGGATCCTTTAAATAGTAGCTTTCCCAAAGCATCAGAAATATGGTTTCGTTTGCCAAATAACTTCACGTGCCCATAGTACCTGGCACATGGTAGGTGCTCATTAAATTTGTTGAACACATGGGGAGAATTCTGAATGGCCCCCACCATCAGCATCATTGCTTCATAAAGGAGAGTCTAACGCCCTGAGCAAGAGCCACAGTCTTGCCTCCAGCTTGGAGGAAAGGAGCTACTGAAGCAGGTGAGCACAGCCCTTGGCTCCGAGTCTCTCTGTCTCATCTCACAGGGCAGATTCTATTTGCTTCGTGCCAGTTCATCAAGGCAGGGAGTTTGGCTGTGGCTTAGGTGGTTGGGCTCTGGCAACAGCTCCCCTCAAACCAGGGTTCAAAGGGCTGCGCTTCACAAGCCAGCAACCTGGCAGCATGCCCCAGTGCCCACAGTGGGCAAAGTGTGGGCCTCACCTCCTGATAAGCACTTGCCGAGTTGGCAGCACCAGAGGTCAAAGGACTCTTGGGTCCCCACAGCAGCCAACATGGAGAAGACACGTGGGCCACTTGCGGGCTATAGGCTTGACAGCTAGTGAGCTGGAGGCATGGGTTCTGGGCCCAGTGTGAGCACGTGGCTTCATGGTGTCCCTGGGCAGGGTACTCCTGCTGCTTCACTGAATAACAGGGACATGAGCCCTGCCCCTCAACTCAGAAATAAACGTGTGGGCCTGGACCCGGGGACCATGAATGCTGGAGGATGGTACAGAGTGTCCCTAACTGCCTTCTGCCGTAGGCACAGCCAGGATAAAGGGACTTAAGAAGGGCAAAGGTTGGCCAGGCGTGGTGGCTCACGCCTGTAATCCTAGCACTCTGGGAGACCGAGGCAGGCGGATCGTTTGAGCTCAGGAGTTCAAGACCAGCCTGAGCAAGAGCAAGACCCTGTCTCTATTAAAAATAGAAAGAAATTGGCCAAACAACTAAAAATATATACAGAAAAAATTAGCCGGGCATGGTGGCACATGCCTGTAGTCCCAGCTACTCGGGAGGCTGAGGCAGAAGGATCACTTGAGCCCAGGAGTTTGAGGTTGCTGTGAGCCAGGCTGACGCCACGGCACTCTCTAGCCTGGGCAAAAAGAAAAAAAAAAGAAGGGCAAAGGCAAATCCACTGCAGAGAGCCTGTAGGAAGCGAGGAGGGAGATGGTGGGGAAGCTTAAGCGGGCTCCAGAGAGTGGCCTGGAAGCAAGCTGTGGAAATGAAACCTTCTCCAGAGCAGGATTAACACCTGAACAGCAGATAAGCTGCACCAGGGAGGGCCTGGGAGCCTGATGCTCCACTGCACGCCTCCCACCCATTTCTGGTGGCCACAGACCATTTCTTATACCCCACCCACACCCCCCTCCCCCTGGTTGAGACATCCTTCTTCTCCCCCAACCCTGCAGGCAAACCTCCCCCTGGGCACTCCCTCCTGGACTCACTCAGCGACATGGCCAGGGGCCAGTGAGCCCATGAAGGCGCAGGGGGCTCCGAGCAGGGAGAGAACGGTGCAGGAGTTGGATGCGTTGCCTCCACGCTGCCATCTCTGGGATTTGCATCTGCAAAGCACAGGAGGGTCCCTGCAGCCTTGGCAGGGTACTGGTCCCAGGATAAGCAGGGCCAACCACTGTCCCCTGTGTAGAGGCCCACAGAATGTAAGGGCCGGGAGGTCCCCTCAGAAAGCTTCTAGGCTGCTGTCCCATTTTCTACTTGGGATAGCCGAGGCTCAGCCCAGGGAAGGGGCTAGGCCAGGGCCAGGTCTGTCTTCCCAGCCCAGATTAAATTCGAGCTCACAGAAATTACTTTTGACACTTCCACCTGTTCTTAGGGCATCAGGAAGCCACTCACTTGGGTCCATCACAATCTGAAGGCCACACTAACTATGGGTCATCTCCTCCTCAATGTCACCAACCCAGCTTTCCCCCATCAGAGCAGCTCCTGGAGGGTTGCACCTTCTGCCGCCTCCTTGAGAGCTGCATCTCCAAGGACCTCGGAGATGAAGTCCCTCCTCCCCAAGTTACACGTTTACACTTGCTTCTGTCAGGAGCGCCTACTTCGTGATAACTGCAGAGTCATTAAATATTAACAAAATGAGTGAGATGGGAGAGCAAACCCGGACACTGGTCAGTTAACAAGCGGTGGGGGCGAGAGGAGCTAATTTTTATGTCAAAAGTTAAAAAGATTATTGGGTGCACACTGTTTTTTCTCCATCTTTACTGAAAATCTATCAAAAGGAAATTAACAAGATAGACCTGAAGGGCTTCACTGTCATCAACAACAAAAATGATAACTTATGCACAGAGTCAAAGCACTTAAATGACTTCTCATTTGTCCTCCAGTAATACTGTGCTATTACCTGCAAGATAAGAACAGTGGTGTTATATCTATTGTGCCAGTTCCCCAAAATAAAGACAATAGTAATTGCAGCAGCTTACAATAAAAGGAACAAGTACCAAAGAACCATAAATTCAGGGAAATAACTGAACCAGAGTTTTTAGGCTCAGGTCTAGTTGTACAAAGATCTTAATCCTGAAGTTCCCACCAGCTTTGGGAAAAGGGGAGTATGATCTTATTAGGAAAAAAAGATACTAATTTGTAAAGGGTCAAAGATTTTTCAAGCTGTGTGCTTTAGAGAAATTTTCATGCAAAGAAAGGAGGTGTCTTGAAGGCTCTGACTTGCTCAAGATCACACCAATAGTTAATGACAAAGCTGGGATCAGAACCCAGGTTTCCCGACCCCGAAGCCATTGCTATTGATTCTGCATTTTTAAGTGAAAAGTTGTTAGGCCCAGGCTTTGATGAGGTTTCTAAGAAAGGGTATGGCATTTTACTCTGTGGAACGAAGCCCTTCAAGGTCACAGTGATATTCCTGTGCAGAAATGCTCAGCTGAGCATGAGGATGCTTTCTGGAAGGCTCCCCTTGGCATGGACTCTGGGAAGCACGGGCCGCTCCTCAGAGGGCTGGCTGAGCTCCAGATGGCAGCTCTTGAGAGTGCCCAACTGCCCGTCAAGCACAGAGACCCTGGGACGGGGGTGCTGAGACACCTGGAAAGGACAGGGTCCCCACACAGGTGTGCTCTTCTGGGAGGCATACCAGAGTCCAGGAGCTGGGCTGCAGAGAAGCAGAGCCATGGGGCTGGGAGCACGGCAAACGTGGGAAGGGGCTCTTTAGAGAGGTGCCCCACTTAGTACCCACCTTCCGAACCTGCTCGGCAGCATGGGAGCTAGCAGGACCTCCTCCTAGCCTCCCGTAATTAAGCTCAAAGGGAGTGGGACATCAGCACTGGTAGAAAGAGGCACTCCAGCCCTTCCCCAGGCCCTCCACAGGCCTTGGAGAACCTGTGACCCCAGAATCTGCACTGCTTTCCGGAGAGTAGGCCCAACTCCTCACCTTGCCACCATGTCCTGGGAAGTGGGTTAGGTCTACACAGCAGCACAGCCTGTGCCCCTTCCACTGTCCCTGCTCCCCTGGCAAGGGGCTCTAACCTCTGGCAAACCAAAGCAAAGGGTCAATTCCATGAGATGGGAAGCAAAGGGACAGGGTGCAAAAGAGATGACAGAGGGCCGGAGCACTAAACTCCGAGTTAGGAGACTCGAGTTACAGTTGCTGCTCTGCCACTAATCAGCTATGTGACCTTGTAAAACTCATTTGATTTTTCCAACTCTTCAGCTTCCTCATCTATGAAAAAGATTTAACTGATCCCTACACAGTTCCCATGCGCTGCTGGGAGGAGAGTATGGATGATACTTGGACTGTGCTTTGAGGGCCCAAAGCCTGGGCTATGCCCGGGTATCTCCTCTCAGTCAGCCTCAGGGCTGTCAGCGCTGCAGTGTCCTGCCACAGTTCAGTCTTGAACTGCCGTTTATCCAGTTTTGCTGAAACAACGATAAACAAGGAGCAATTCTCAGTGTCCTAGGTGCTCAAGTGTGCCAAGAGCAAGCTAGTATCCTGCCCCACAGAAATGCCTTCATGGCATTACAATGTAATGGTGGGGCCCTTATCAAGAGTAAATGCAAGAACCAACACATGACTCTTCAATTTCTATCAGACAACTGAGAAGGATGTTTTACACTGCTGCATACTGTTCATTGCAAAAAGGACTTCAGTTAGATTCCTTCTGGAATTTAGCACCAGGGAAAAGCTTGCCATGGCTCATGGGCCAGCTCTCTCCATACCCTGTGGCACCTCCATATTTACCTCCAGTGCCAACAAGCCCTGAGCTACCAAGCTCAAACTCCATGATTGTGTATGTTCCTGAACAGTTTAGCTGTACATTCCTCTTACCACAAGCTACCTCAAGTCTTTTTCAGAAATAGGTGAAAGATACATGTGGTAAATAAATTAGAAGTAAATGTTGGTGGCAGGCAAGTGCATAGGCTTGGAGTTAAAAAAAAAAAAAAGAAGAAGAAGAAAACTGGTTGGCACCTTACTAGCTGTGTGCCCTTGGATCAATCACTTCGTCTCTGAGTCTCTGCTTGCTTATCAGTAAAATGAGTATCCTGACGCCTGACACAGTCCCAGGGTTGAACCTGAACTTGGCCAACACGGTGCCATCCAAGTCCTGGGTCGTCTTATTAAAGGCCTCAATTCTTTCCTCTCTTCTCTCCTTCTGACAGTCCCCCAGCCTTCCCAGGCAGGGGGCGCCGGCACAAACGCTGGGCTGCAGGAGCCCCTGGGGTGTCCGAGGGGCCCGGGCGCCCCTACCTTATCTCCATGTCCTCCTGAGGGTACTTGTCCACCAGACTGATGACGTCCAGCACCACTAGCCCCACGCACAGGATCTGCTTGTCTTCCATGAGGCTGCTCCCGAAGCTTTCTGCCTGCCCGGCTGACGGGGTTCCTCCCGGGCTCTGCTTCTAAATCCCAGAGGATTGTGTCCCCGCTCCCAGGGGCTGCCCTGGCTCCTCCTACGCGTGCGGAGCTCCTCCTTTAGGGAGCCTCCTGCAGCGGCGAGGGGTGCGATGGGGCGGAGGGTGCAGGGAACGGAGCGGGGCCCTTGCTCCCGACGCCCACCGACCCAAGCTGACCTAGGAAAACCGACCCCGAAGTCTTGGTGCCCAGCCTCCCCGGAGCGGGTTGCCTGACCCTGCAGATGGTAGCGCCTCCCACTTCTCGGCCTCAGTTTGCTCACTTATCGGATGGGCTCAGAGCTGAGGCAAACCTCGCCAAAGCGCGGCTAAGCGATCTCCCGACGGCAAAGAGAACGTGCACTAGAAACGTACCACTTGCCCTGCCCTCTCCTGCACCTGCGGCTCCGACTCCCGACCCTGGACCTGCGGGGTAGAGCCAAGCCTCGCAGCCGCAGCCCTGTCCCAGCCGCCAAGCCGCGGTTTGAGCTGTCGCGGCTGCCAGGCCCCCAGAGGCCCGGCCGTTCCCAGCCCAGGCCCCGCCTCCATTGCGGAGCAGCCGGGCCCGCTAAGTGGGCGCCGGCCGTCACGTGACGGGGAGCCCGGAGCGCCTCCTGGCGGACGCCGGCGAAACGACCGTGGCCCGGAGGAGGGGCGGGCAGAGCCGCCCGGAGCGCAGCCGAGCCCGGCCGCCGAGCGCAGCGCGGAACCCGGGTCCTCCTCCGTAGGTCGGCGTCTCTCCCCGCCCCGTCCCCTGTGTACTCCTGCTGCCTACCCCTGACCACGTACTGGAGCAGAACTTTTTTTTAGAAAAAATCAAGTGTCTTTATTCCTGAATAGTTTAGTACGGCGGTGTGGAGGCCGGCGCCTGCTGGGCAGAGCCCTGCAGCCCGGGGTGTCGGCCCAGAGCGCCGGTTGGGGGAGCAAAAGGTGCGAGGATCGGCTCCCCAGCAACCCGGGTCCTGGAGGGGTTCCACAGGGGACGGCGGTCAGACCAAAGTCTGGACGCCGACCCGGGAGTCCCCGAGCCGGCGCGCTCCGGGCGCCTGCGCTGCGGCGGGTCCGGGTGCGGCGGCCCGCCCAGGCTGGGTGTCCCGGACGGCACCCGTCCCAGGCGGGTCCCTGGGGAGCCCCGCCCCTGCTGGCTCCTTGGCTGGTATAGATAATTCGGGCGGGCGGGACTGGAACCCTGTCTACGCTTGTTCAAGCTCCAGGTCCCCGTAGAGCAGGGCTCCGCTGAAGATGGTGAGCGGCTCCTCCGAGTGCGCCAGCTGCCCCATGACCAGGTCGATGCAGACCGTGTCCCCGGCCTGCAGCGGCAGGATGAGGCTGAAGACGCCCAGGGCGCCCGGGCTGGGCTGGCTCTCGGCCACCGGCTTATTCTCCAGGCCCTCGGGCTCATAGCCACCGGAGTCTATGCGGGCCACGCCCAGGTTGGAGCGGGACAGCACGGCCTCCACTTTCTCATGCCGGTGCCCAGTCAGCACCGCGCTCAGCAAGTAGCGTCCGGCTAGTGGAGCTGTGAACACGCCTGGGGACAAGGATGGCAATCAGGACGGGAGACAGAGGCCTGGGCCCAGAAAGTCTCGGGGAGCCCGCCCAGAACTCCTAGAACAGAGACGGACCTGCTGGGTCTCTTCACCTCTGTTCCACTAGAATGTGCGTGGTGGGGAATTTGGTGTTTTGTTCGCTGCCACATCCCCAGCACTTAGAACAGTGCCTGGGCAAGAGCAGGCCCAACAAAGATCCTGTTGAATGAATGACTCTTCACCCTCCCCACCCCACGTCCCACCCAGCCCAAGCTGTGGTAAGAGTAAATGAATGAAGGAAAGAGTAGGGGTCTCCTCAAACCAGAGAATGAAGATTCACATTGTCTGAAGAGGCTGTCTGCACAGCCTCATTCGTTTCCCCAAGTGCTCAACCCAGCCCCCTCCCAGGTTTACCTGTCTCCGGATCATAGTAGCCTCCATCATTGAGCAGGACTCTGTCGAAGGGGACTGTGCCTGGCTCAGACCGGGGCAAACTCAGGGCAGCTGAAAATGCCACGCGTGGCACAGAGACTGCTGGTGCCCCCTCCACTCCTGGGTGGGGGAGGGTGGATGTTAGAGTGGATGCTCAGGGCAGAGCTGCCAGCCCCCTTCCCCTCCTGTATCTCTACCCCCGGGGCTACCTGAGGACTTCCATCCTCCAACCCCTAGTTCAGTTCTCCTCCCTCAAGAGAATGAAATGAGAGGAACTTACCCTGTTCACCCTGGGGACCTGTAGGAAGCGGAAAGGGAGCAGTGAGAAGTAGGGCAGCTCTCACTAGGTCACTCAGCAAACATCTGCTGAATCTCTCTTACTGTGCTGAGTGCTAGGCGGACTTCAAAGCAGGAATGGGGGTGTCAAGAAAAGGAGGAATAGGTGGGGTCCATTCTGTTCAACTACTGGGCCCTGAGCCCTAGCCCCCAGCCTCTTATACCCCAGGCAGCCCTTCTAAGCTCAGCTTTAGTCTTCAATATGACAGTGGGGCCAACATACCCAGTTAGGCAAAGACAGTGAGTGTCCTGGCTCCTAGTCACTTTCCTCTGTCTTCCCATTATCAGCCATGTAGGATCTCAATTCCTCATCCCTTCCCCCTTCTCTGTTAAATACAGAGTGGAATGTCTAGACTGGGGCTGCCTGGGGTGGGTGGGAGGTGGTGGCAACCCTAGCCACAGCAAGGGTCTCAGCCCACATACCTGGTGGCCCAATGGGCCCCTTTTGTCCATCCTTGCCTGGAGATCCTGGAGGTCCAGCAGGGCCTGGAGGCCCCTGTACCCCAGGAGGCCCTGGGGGCCCAGCTTCTCCTGCAGGCCCTACAGTGACAAAATTAAGTTTTTAAGAGCCATGAAAAGAGTTCCCAACAGACAAGGAAGATGATGGCTCTGTGGGCAGGGAAATGGATAAAACCAGTCGGGCTTTGCAGTTTGAGGGGGAAATGGGGACCCTTGCTGCCCATGCTGGACACCTGGCTGCTGGACACCTGGCTGGTGCAACATCCCACCTCCACCCACAGGCCTATATGAGCAGCCAGAGGGAGGGCAGGGAGCTAAGACCTTGCATCATCTTTCAGGCAAACTGTTAATGGTTAGGGCTACAGCTCATGCCGTGCAGAGCAAGGAGAAAGTAGATGAGATTGAGGTTAGGCTGTTGTGGGGGGGGGGGGAGGGGCTTGAAAGGGGTCCCTCCATGCCTCCTCTTGTCCCCTTACCAGTGAGGTCCCTCAGGCTGAGCTGCTGCAGACGGTCCTCCAGGAGCAGCAGGGAGCTGTTAAGGGCACCGAGCCGTCTGCCCAAGCCCGCCTGTGCCCCCAGCAGCTTCTCCAGCAAGGCTGCCTGTGTCTGGCTGGTGCTGTTGGTTTCCCGTAGCCCAGCCCAGAGCCCAGCCACATGTCTGGAAAGGCCCTCGCGCAGGCCCTGCAGTCCCCCGGCTACAGTGTCCAACCGCTCGCAGACTCCCTCGAGACGGCCCAGTCGCCCCTCTAGGCTGGGGCACTGGCCAGCCTCTGTCTGTCCCTCCTCCAGGCCTCGGAAGCGTTCCTCACTCTCCGTAGCATGCTCTGTGGCCTCCTGCTGCAGCCTATTAATCTCAGAAATGATGCGGTCCTTGGTGGCCCCCAGGTCAGCCAGATCAGCACCCTGGCCCTCCACAGTGGCCTGGAGCTCATGCAGTGAGTCATTGAGGGAGCTGAAGGTGAGAATAACCTCAGAGAGCTCTCCTTGCAGGGCCTGTAGGGCTGAGCCTGAGCTGCCCCCAAACACGCTGAAGCCATCCAGGGGCCCACGGCTTGGTCCCCCAACACCTGGACCAGCTCCAGGGCCCCGTGGAGGTAACAGGGGGCAGGAGCAGCGCTCCACACCATCCCGAAGGCGGCCCAGTTCCTCTTGGACACCACCACAGGCCCCACAGCCCTCGTCCCCCCGTGCCTGCAGCAGACCCTCCAGTTGGCCTAGGCGGGCCACTGTGAGATTCAGCCTCAGTGTGAACTCTGCAGCTATCTCATCCTGCGCATCCACGCGATCCTGGAGCCGGCCCACGACCCCTTGCAGTCCCTCCAGCATGGCCTGCTGGGCCTCCCCAGCTGCTCCCACCTTGTGCAGGCCTGAGCCCACCAGCTGCAGCTGCCCCTCGCTGTCTAGCACCCTGCGCTCTAAGGCACTGAGGATCTCACTGACCTGAGAGTCCTGCTCCCCGGGTGCCCCAGAGCAGAGCTGCCCACATGCCTGCACAGCTCCTGCCACCTGCTCTTCCAGCAGATCCAGCCGCCCCCCCAGCTCCCCGCTCACATTGGCCAGCAGCCCCCCCAGCTGCTCCAGTCGGCCCCGGGCAGCAGGCAGCCAGTGGCTCAGCCCACCAGGATGCCCGGGCCAGCCCTCCTCCTGTTCCTCTGAGGGTCCCAGGGTGGAGTTGAAGCGGTCCTCTAGGCGAGACAGGCGGGAAGCTAAGCTGGTGTAGCCTGGGGGGTGGCCCCCCTGCCCCGCAGCTCCTCCCAGCTCTGTGCCTCTCCGTCCGCTGAGAACTGTCACCGAGCCAGCCACTACGTCCAGCCTGCGCTCCAGCTCTGCCAGTCGCCGGCCCAGCTCTGGAGGGCAGCATTCCGGAGGAGGCCTGCGGCCCACAGCCGACCCAGCGAGCTGCCGCTGCCGCTCCTCCACGGAGGCCAATAGCTTCTCCAGCGCTCGAAGCCGTTCCCTGTCCTCCTGCTGCTGCCGGCGGAAGCCATCCAGCCCTGCCAGGCACACAGAGCAGGACTCCTGCAGCCGCCGCTCCAGCTGCCGCAGAAGCTCCTCACTGTGGCCAGGAGGGGCTGGGGCTGGGGCTGGGGTCCTGCTGCCACCTCCGCCGCCACTGCCACCACCACCACTGTGATGGTTGTTGAGGTGGCCCAGCTCCTGGTCGTGGGTGGAGACGCGATTGTCCAGGAGCTGCAGCTGGTGCTGGATCTCGCTGAGGGTTTCGTGCACTCCAGGGCGGGCAGCTGCGTCTGCTGGCTGCTGCCTCCCATTAAAGGCTGTCTCCACAGCTCTCTGCACATCTTCTGCCAGGCGCCCACTCAGTCCCTGCAGGACCCCCCGAAGGCCTTGCAGCTCCTTCGTCAGGCTCTGCACTTGCTCCTCCAGCTGCTGCACCTTCTCTGACTCCCCAGGACCTGAGTAGGATGGGAGGCAGAGGGCAGAAGGGCTAGACCTGAGAGCTTAGGACCTACCTCCTAGATCCTGCTCACCCCAGCTCACCCCAGGCCTGCTCTGCCTCTCCTTTGGGTGAGTTAGGCAAGAAAAGGAGACAGGACACTCCATTCACTTAGTGCTTCTAGGCCAGATTTGAACCATGGGTCTGTTTTCCTTACAACAAGTCCCCTGGGCAGATACCACTAACTCTTTCCATTTTACAGAGTGGGAAACAGAGGACCAGAGACGTTAGGTCACTGGCCATGGATTATAAGTTTAAATGAGTGGCAGTGCCTATTTTCAAACCCAGACTGTCTGGCCTCCAGGCCCATGTCCCTTCCACCTGTCCAGTGCCTCTTAACTTCTTGGAAACGGTTTCCTCCTCTGTGAAAGGAGAATGACACTATGGGTCTTCTGTCGCAGGGCTGTCAAGAGTGAAATGGGAATGTGGGGGAGGCACCTTGGACAACTCAACAGCAGCTATTACTGGGCAGCACTTTCCTACATCACCACAGGGACGAACGGGGGTCTGCGGATGGTCAGAGAGTCAGCCAGAAGTTCCTGTTTCCATAATTACAGTAAGGCTATCTCGCTGGCAGGGAAACACAGCACATCCGGTGTGCCCAGCACACAGGAGGGAAAACAAGCAACGAGGACTGCTGCATTCTGGGACCTGCAGTCTCCAGAGCCACAGAGGGGGCTGGGACCTGTAGTCAGGTGCAGTGCATGCTAGGACTTGTAGTATCCACTGTCTATCCCCCTCGGACCAGGGACCAGGCTTCTCAAAGGAATTCCCCTTCCTCCCGCAGCTGCTCCCAGCTGGGCAGGATCTTGGCCACACGTGGGCATCTGTGAGCAAGTTCTCGCTCTTTGCTTTCTGTCTCTCTCTCTCTCTCTCTCTCTCTCTGTCTCTCACACACACACACACACACACACACACACACACACACACACGGGAAATCTCATGGATCTCACCAACTCCCTTCTGTCCCTCTCTTCCCTGGCCCCGACTGCCTCCCCTTCCTGCCCTACGGGGCAAGCGCTCACCTTCTCCCCCCAGCCCGCTGAGGTGGCTGCCTGCACTGGAGCCGGAGAGGTTGGGGCGGGCAGGCCGGGGCGGGGGGCGTGGGGTGGAAGGTGTGGGGCCCAGCGCTGGCGCAGGACCCTCGCCACAGTCGTCGCCCCCATAACCCTGACAACACCTCCACTCCATATCCGTCACCGTCTTGTAGGCCACACGGTAGCGAGGGCGGAGGAAGCTGCGGTACCTGGCAGAGGCAGAGGGAGGCTTTTTGATTCCTCCCTGCACTGTCAGCGGTCCTGTTCCCTCAGAGATGGGCAGCCACTGGTGGGCAAGGCCTATCCCTCAGGCTAGGTCCCCCTTACTGTCCAACACGTGGCTTTGCTCAGTTGACAGCCGTCAGCTTTTTGGCCAAGGGCCAAATCCCTGTTCTTCCTCCCCTTGCCCCATGCTGGAACTTTGAGCTCCTCTCCCAGAGGGCGACCCATCCCAGAGAAGGCATTTGGGGGCTGGCAGGTAAGGTGAGTTTGCCCTCAGTATCCCACCAGCCAAACTGTTGCCTCAGCATCTGCTTAAAATGGCTCTGACCGCAGCCCCTACCCTGCCCCTGCTACCTGCTGTGTACAAATTCCCCGAGTCAGCCACCCACCTTCCTTCGGCCCTGGCCTAGCTCCCACCAAGTGCCCATCCCCCAGCCCTGGGGACTCACATGATGCTTCGTGGACACTGGGGCTGGCCCCAGCCACAGGGCTGGTAGTCTGGCTTGATCAAGGTCTCCACTCCATCCTCAAGGACACAGCTCACTGTCCGGGTCACCACGTAGGCACACCAGTTCCTGTAGGTACAACCCCATCTGGACCCAAGGATGACCAGAGATGCATGTCCCAGGGCGGGGCCCAGGGGCTACCAGAGGGGCTGAGGAAGGGTCAGAAGATGAAGGGCCCTTGGGGATCAGTGAGAGGGCTTTGGCAGGGGCACCCCCCCCCCACGCTTTCCTGTGTAGCAGGAGCAGATAAAGACTTTTCAAGATGGGCAGAGGTGCAGAATGGAAAGCCACAGCCACAGAGAAGTCAGTCCTCATGGCTATAGGATCCTGGGGAGCCTCTGAATTCACACAATCATTTGAGTCCCTTTCTGGCCCCGTCTCAACCCTCGGCTTGGCTTGCCATGTGCAAGCCAGCCAGCAGGTCCCTGTGGGTAGTACCCTGGATGTTGGCTTCCACCCACCCCTCAGGGGAGAGGAGAGGGCAGGCCGAGGTCCAGCTGAGGGTTAAGTAGAGAATAAGCGATTGATGAGCCCTGACCCCCTCGGGGCTTTCGGTTCTACACTCTTGGCCCCACTTATGCCAGCCTCTGATCTGTGTCCGGCTGGAGAGGCGATGGGAACAGAGCAGGAGTGGTGTCAGAGTTGCAGATTGCTGGATGGGGCCAAGGAAGCCCCAGAAAGGGACAAAAGGTCTGCCTAGTATCCAGGGCTGCTACAGAGCTGGCAGGAAGGCCTGGCCCGTGACCCTCAGGGCACTTTCCCCGGACATCTGAAAGCAGGGCCCTGTGGGGAGGATGTAGGAGCTGATCCCTTTAGGTTACCTAGGCCCATGTATCTGTGCAGGGCGCCCTGGAAAAGGCCCCGCAGGAAGGTGGGCACGTGAGGAGCCACCCGATGGCTGGGCTTCCTCTCCCCCTCTTCCCCGCAGTAGGGGACACAGCCAGGGAAGGGTAGCCAAGGCAGTGGCCAGCATGCCCACCTTCCCAGGGCCCTTCTCACCCACCCCAGCCTCGGGCTGGGACCCAGACTCTTACCTGTGGCGACTGGCAGGCCGGGGGGCACTTTGGGCCTGGGGGCCCCCAGGGCTGAGGGCCCCACCACCGGCCCCAGTGTAGAGGCTGTAGCCCCGAGGAGGGTAGTTAGCTGCTCCTGCAGCTGCGGCCAGCAGGCAGCAGAGGTAACAGCTCCAGAGGGTGCTGGGGGCCATGGTGAGGCGCTCGGCAATAGCCCTCAGAGACACATCCTGGCCTGACCACTGGCGCCTCTGCCTGGCCCCGGGGGATGCCGCTGCTCCTCGGGACAGCACGAGCCGAGCAGTCCAGTCCTGTCGCCGGCTTCCTGCCGGCAGCCCCCAGCCACACGCCTCCTCCTTGGCTGCCTAGCCTGACCCCTCTCCCCCTCCTCTTTCCTCCTCAGGCTCCCGTCTGTCCCTCCCTCGGTTCCTTCCGCTCTCCTCTTCTCCACTTCTGAGGGGAGTTTGTTCTCTGTGCCCCTGGCCTCCTGCGCCTGGTCCCTGCCCCACTCAGATGCCGCTTCCTGGGCGTCCACCCCCTCGCCCCAGCTGGCCCTCTTCTGGCCTCCCTGTCCTTTTTTCCTGATGACCGGATCCTGGGGGTGACAGGGCTTTGCCCCTGTGGCTGTTCAGAGGCGCAAGAGTGGCTGTGGGGCGGGCCCAGGCCTCCTCCCTCCCTCGCTCACTCCCCTCCCCTCCCCCCTGTCTGGCTGGCGGTCCAGCCTCCCCCTTCCTCCCCCTACCTCTCCAACCATCGTGCGCCACATCTGCTTCTTGTTAACTCCGGGAAAGAGAGGGAAAAAAAAGGAAAAACAGAGAAATGTGGAGTTGCCGCCGGGCTTGGGGCCAGCCTCTCAGATGGGCCACATGGAGCCTGGGCCAAAGCTGGGGAGGAGGCCCAGGGCTGGTCCCTTAGACAGGGAACGGGAGCCAGAGCCACAGCTCTCCTGGGGCTGAGGCAGGCCTCCCCTGGGAGAGAGGACCCCAGGGAGCCCAGAGGGGAGAGCAGGACGGCAGGACGGTGCAAGGGAGAGTGAACTTGGGCTCAGCAGGACATCACTCACCATCTAGCCCAGCTGCCTCCTTTTAGAGATGTGGAAATTGAGTTATTTCCCACTCTGGGAAAGTAACTTGTCCAAGGTGACACAGCAAGGTCAGTGGTAAGGCTGATATCTCTTCCTTGATGGCTGTAAATAAATGCAAAAAAAAAAAAAATGGTAAGGCTTAGCTCACACCCAGGTTGTGACTTGGGAGAAAGAAGGAGAGGAGAACAGCCTCCTGGGCCAGGGAAAAAAAGGAAAAGGACTCCACTGAGGCAGGCAGGAAATCCAGAGAAGAAAGAAGAGGAAGAAAGGGATCTGGAAATGGGGAGCAGTCTTCTGTCAAGCAATGGAGGGGACATGGGCAAAAAGAGAGAGAATGTTTCTTAAAGGGCCAAATAAATATGGGTCCCAGGCTGGTCTTGGTGAAGGTCAGGCAATAACTGGGTGGGTTGTGTGGGGGTAAATTGGGACCTATCTGTACAGCACCAAAGAAAGTCACCCCCTAACCTGGAGGCAAGTCTGGTGGCCTCTGCAGCAGGGCAAAAAACCATCAGGCTGGCCTGAAAGCTTCTCGTGAGCTGTCTGGACCTGTCAGCGTGGCCCCCTTCGCCATCTGGCCCTCAGCACTGTGTTCTACACCAGAGTCTCCCACGTGGTGAGATGCTTGGGAGAGAGAAGCGGAGGAGACAGGGAGATGCTGTGTGCCAGGCACTGTGGAGGTGTCCAGGTAGCAAAGGCACTGTCCACTGAGGAGCAGTTGAGGCTGTTGGGGAATGGGACACAAGCCCCCAGAGAACTGCCACAGGCACAACAGACCAAGTGCCAAGGGGACAGGACAGGGGGATGAGGCATGTTCTCGCTAAGAGGAGGGAAAGACAGTTGACTGCTGCAGGTGCTCAGAAGAGAGCTGAAGGAAAAGATAGAGCCTAAACCGTGTTGGGGGGAGGCAAGTGAAGAACAAATACAAGGGAAGGGAGAGATTTTAGGCTCAGGAAAAGTGGTCAGCCTCGGTTTCCTCATCTGTAATGTAGGAATAATAACAGTACTCTCCATCCTAGGTTTGTGAGGATTAAGTAAATTAATGTATGTAAAGCATTCCGGAACAGTGCCTGGCAAATGGTAAATAATAAATGTTATCTCTTTTTTCTGTCAGGAAGATGACTGGTTAGGAGGTTGCATTACAAGTTTTTGAGGAAAAGAATATACACATAGAAAGAAGAAGATATTGTTAGTGAGAGCAATGAATAGGGTGTTGGAGCACATGAATCTAGTTCTGGTTCCACCACTAAGTAGTGTTATAACAGTTAGTGAATCCCATGACACCACCAGGAGTCTGTGTGTAGTCCAAGGTCCCTTCCAAATTCTGCATTGCAAAGTGATGTAAGATTGGGCTCTGGTGGTAACAGTGACCATGGAAAGGAAGGGAAAGCTGTGACTGCTTGGCCACTGCCTGGGTCATGAGGGACCAGATGAAAGGAGACACCAGAGAAAATTCCAGGGTTTGAGCCAGGATGGGGAAGTTGAGAAGAGAACAAGTTTCAGAAGGAAAGGTGACCTTAGTTTGGATATACTGAATTTAAGATAAGAGTAACACATCCCAGTGGACATAAATGTCCAGGAGATGGTTAGAAATGTGGACCTTGATTCTAGGAACTATTTGCAGGGCGATAATTGGAAGGCATGAGAATGGATGCCACCAAATCTTCAATGTGACTCTGAGTGATCTGCCTCTGATGTCCTATGGCCCAGAATGTGACCTGGATGGCTGGGACAAATGTGGGTGAAAACAAAGGGTGGTGAAAGTAAATGCTGGAATCAACAGAAACGGAAATTTGTGGCTGACCCTTAGAAGCTTGGGGATCAGCACACAGGGACACTTAAATGAAATGTTCACAGGAGATCCCACTTTCGAAGAAGTTGTCAGTGGAAGGTTGCAGCTTTGTCCCTGGTCTCTGCATCAGTTCTGGGTCCTAGTCTGGCCCTGGCAGAAAGCCAACCCACTTCCCTCCAGATTGCCCCAGCTGCTGCTACAGGCTTGCTTTCTCTTCTCTTTCCCCTCTCCTCTCCCTTCAGGGGGCCTCTGGCAACCTGAAAAATCATCCCAGCCATCTTATCACTGCCCAATTGTCACCCATTCCCTCTCCTGCCCCCTGAAGTTTAAAAATCTGTTGTATAATTCGAGCATGTCAAGTAAAAAATGTTGGCTTTGAAATACACTTGCAGTAGGTTGCATTTCATTTAGTCTTGCTATTAGGAGCCAAAACCTAGGAGCTGACATGAATGTTTGTCAGGTCACAAAGCAATCAGTGGCTCTGAGTTCACCGGGGAGGAAAATTCCCATTGCTGGCTTGAAAGTGGGCAAGCAGGCTGCAATGGAGATGAAGGTTAAATAGAAGGCAGTGGTGGCAGTGATGTGGCAGTGGTGGTGGTGGTGGTGGTGTTGGCAGGCAGCCATAAATATCCAAAGCAATTGGCAAGAGTTCCTGACACCAAAAAAGGCTAAGTTCCTGGGGCACCAGGACAGGATTTATTTTACAACCTCTCCAAGAGGGGGGATTTCCAAGGATTGAGTGCCAGTGGGAAATCTTGGCCATACTAGGCAACTAACTCATTCATTCAACCATCACTGACAGAGCAATGAGCTCATGTTTCCAGGGCCAGGACAGCCAGGGGGCAATAAGGAGCATTTTATGTGTAACCTCTCTGTCAGAGGACTGAATATTGGGAGGAAAAAAAGGTGGAATAATGTGAATTGGACCTTGGGTCATGTCAACCCAGATGGGAATCTGGGAAGCTTGTGGGGAGTCTTGAGCAAAAGTCCACCCTTCTCCAAATGCATACACTTTCCTTTTCCTTCCAACCCTTCCTCCAGCTATAATATTACAGAGCGTGACCTCCCTGGACACAGTACCCCCTTTCCCAGGTCTTGTTGATTTCTCACTCCTGAGCCTAATCCTAGCCTCATGTTCTTTCCTTGAAAATGTCACACTAATCAGAGATTCAGCTCTACAATTGCCACCCCCATCATCCCCACAAGTCCCCCCAGGGTAAGGCTTCGCCCATCTCACTTCCCACACACTATTCTGTCCAAGCTTTTTTCAAGATTTGTCAGTTCTTAGTTGAGTCTAGTTCAGCCCCGGAGACCATTTTTTAATTTCAGTTCTTCCAGGCACTGGGCCAAATGACCCATTCAAGGCTGATAAAGACTTGCTGACCTAGGCACAGGAAGTTCTTGGAGGTGAAGGACATTTCTGAGTGGCTCTAAAACAAATCCTTTTCCACTTGTCACTGATCCTAGGACAGCTTATTGAGTCAACAGTCTGACATGGAATGTGGAATGGAGGTAAGAGGAATAGGTGAAACTGTCTTTAACCAGTTGTGGAAACCTGGCCAAATAAATTACCTTCTGGGCCTCAGTTTCCTTCTTTATAAAATGATTTTGAAGGCTCCCTCAGCTCTGACAGTCTAGGATACTATGCACCTGGGTCAGTTGGTTTTAGGACAGTATTGGAAATCTGAAACACTTCTAAAGCCTTCTCTCATGTTCATTTTCAGTCTAGAATGTTTAACTTCCAGGGTCAGCCTAGGGGTAGGGCTTATTTTAAAAAGGGAGGTCTAGTTCTGATTCAACAGTAGACATAAGTGTCTGGTTGGGCTTGGATCTGCTTCAAATTTCCAGGAGACATGAAGCATATTGATGTGTAATCCTTAAAATTTAGACCCTTACTCTCCTAGAACAGGGAGCTGAGAACAGACTGCTCACTGAGGCATGCATAAGGGAGTACCTATATGGGGTTTCACCGATGTTATGTGGAGGGAATGTGGGCTTGGGATTCTAAATATGAAACTTGGCCGGGCATGGTGGCTCACGCCTATAACCCTAGCACTCTGGGAGGCCGAGGTGGGAGGATTGCTTGAGCTCAGGAGTTCAAGACCAGCTGGAGCCAGAGCGAGACCCCATCTCTCCTAAAAATAGAAAACATTAGCCGGGTGTGGTGGCTTGAGCCTGTATTTCCAGCTACTTGGGAGGCTGAGGCAGGAGGATCCCTTGAGCCCAGGAGTTTGAGGTTGCTGTGAGCTAGGCTGATGCCACAGCACTCAAGCCAGGGCGACAGAGCAAGACTCTGTCTCAAAAAACAAAACAAAACAAAAAAACCCCAAAACACAAACAAAAAACCGAAAATAAATAAATAAATAAGAAACGTTTGGGAAATATTGGGTGGGGGCTGGGAGTTAGATAGGGGAGGCCAGGAGAACTACAGACTACTAAAGGCAGAGAATGTGCTTAGGGAGCCACTGGGCTCAAGCATGAGGACAAACTGCTAATGGTCCAGGCCAGGCCAGGGAAGCCCACTTTGGGCCAGTGCATTCCGAGCTCAGAGCACACACACAGCAAGTTGGTCCCCTGTCCCAGCCCCATGGCAGCTCCTGTAGAGTTTTCTTTGGCTCAGAGAAGCAGAGGCCTCCCCTGAGCCCCGGCCCCCCCCCCGCCCCCCACCGCAAAGCAACTGGCTTCCATTACCCCTGACAGCTCCAGAGCAACAGCCCAGCCCCCGGCCCCAGCCTGGCTCTGTGCCGTTCCCTTTTATGGTGAAGCTGAGAGAAAGCAAGGAGCGAGGGGGAAGAAGCTTCTGGCTGGGCATATGGTTGTACAGTTCCAGGGTGCCTCCTTCCTCGCCAGAGACCCTAGGTCCTGTACCTGCCGCCACCTATCTTTTTTCTCCTCGGCGACCCACTCTGCCCCGAACCCACGACCCCTCTTGCTTGGCCCAACCCTCCTTCCCCTTCACCATTCCCCTCTTCCCCCTCCCTCACATCCGGGGGGGTGATTTCCCACTTGGCTTAAGTCCTACGGTTTGAGTTTTTATTCCAGGAGGGTCCACCCTATTTCCAACGCCCACCTCGGGGGGAGCCCGGGTAAGACAGGCACTGGTCAGACCACAGACAGGATCGTTCTACTTGGTTGGATGTGGGTCAGAAAGGCTGGCGCCGGAGAGAGGAGCATTCGGCAGCCCCGGGCCTGTCCCCATTCTACGCCGCCTCCCGCCTTCCACCCCCGTCCCCGCTGCCCGACCCAGGGAGGGGACACTGAGGGCAGGACCCAAAGGAAGCACCTGGCTGGGCCGGGCCGGGAAGCGAAGGGTGGGCAGCAGTTTTGGGGGGCTGGGGCAGGAAGGAGTTGGAGCCGAGTATCCCGCCCGGCCCCGCCGCCGCACCCTCGCCCTAGCCCACTCCTGGGCTCCGGGGAAGCGGCCACCGCAGCGTCGCTAACCCGGTCCCGGGCCGCGCCAGCTACGGCCAGCTGCGGCCAGCTGTGCGGTGCCCAGCCCCGCCCCACCCGAGACTGGCCCTCCCACCGCAGCCCCGCCCGAGACCCCGCCCCAGACCCGGCCCCTGGCGAGCGCGGGCGCGACACGCGGAGCAGGCGAGACGGCGGGCTAGAGAGGCCGTTCGACCGCGCCGCCCGGCCGGAAGTGGCTGGTTTGAGACTGAGCTGGCGCTACGAAGTTCCGGCCCGGGTCTCCTACCTCTGGCTTGTGCGCTGAAGGCGTTGGAGCTGAGCGGAGCTGATCAGGTGAGAGGCACGCAGGCGCCGTCCCATGGCCAGCGCCGCTGTGGCTGGCCGTGGGGGCGAGGACGGGTCCTTGCGAGGGCGCGGAGTGCGCCGGTTCAAGGCTCAGTCCCTCCTGTTCTCCGCAGGATGATCACGGACGTGCAGCTCGCCATCTTCGCCAACATGCTGGGCGTGTCGCTTTTCTTGCTTGTCGTTCTCTATCACTATGTGGCCGTCAACAATCCCAAGAAGCAGGAATGAAAGTGGCGCTTTCTCCGCCCCAGGTAATGGTCCGGGGCTGTAGCGCCCAGCCCCCAAAGAGCCGAGTGGTGAGGCCACGCCAGGGCCTGCAGGGTTCGAAACTTCAAATCAGAGTGTCGGGCCAAGCATGATACAGTCCAGAAAAACTGGGCCCTTTATCCACACAGAGAGTGCCTTGCCCCCTCCCCCTAAATTGCTCCCTGCTAGAATGGGAGTGGGTTTCCTAATCCTCCTCAGTATCCATCTTCTTGTGGTCCCCAGTAGGTAGATGCCCAAGGTGGGGTAGGGTTACAAGGAGGCACTGACACCGGTAGGAACGAAAGTACTGAGGATACCCTCCAAATTGAGGATTTGGGCTCTTCACTTAAATAGCCCTCATTTTCCCAGCTTGTTTTAGCCTTATTTACGCGGAATTTTTTGGTGAGGGGGTGAAAGATGTAGAATTCTATTTCCGTGTTCTGAGGTCAGGGGCACTGACTGAGGGTTTGGCTACCACGTAGACCATAGAGAAGTGGGGGGAGGGAGGGGAAGGGGCCTGGGAACCAAGTTTAAGTGTGGGTCAAAAATGTAAAGGGGAACAGGGTGAATGGGGGTTGTCTCCCGAAGGATTCCCCAGAGGAAACCTGCAGCATTTTCCTTACCTGAGGTCTTTCCCCCTCTTTTCTAGGGTTCCAGGACATAGTCTGAGGCAAGATGGAGGGTGTGAGGGGCCTTCACACTTCACTTCATCCCTTCTACCCATCACAACATACAAAGCAACTACACCTGGATTTTTCCAAACAACTTTTATTTCCTCAAAGGCTTCCTTAACCCTATGGAACAAGAAGCTGCCACTAAGTAGGGCCCAGTATAGGGGCTGCTTTCTTTTCTACTCCCTCCCCCAATATAAAAATATAGATAATATTTTTTTGTGGTCCCAAAATCTTGTGCTGTGGAGGGAGGGAAGGGGTGGCAGGTTCCTGTTTTGTCCTGTCTCAAGGTGATGCTCTGCAATGCCTCAGACAGTGTGGCTTGCGTTCCAAGGAGTTATGGTTGTCACATGGAATCAGCAGCTGAGGGAGGGGACTGGCATATTTCTCACTGTGTTTCCCCATCTTAGGGGTACATCCTGGGCACGGACATAAAGGCATTATCAGACCCGGGGAGAAATAGTCAGTAGGGGAGATTTAGGGACAAAACAAACCTCAGGTTGGCCCAAGGGCCCCCCACTGTAACAAATCTGGGATGGGGAGTCAGACAGACTACAGGAGATAGGAGAAAAGGCAGGGGCAGAGCGGGGCCGTGGGGGCCCGGCCTGGGGCAGCCTGCAACAGAGAAGAGAGAGGAATCAGGGTAGTGAAAACTCTGCCCCTCTTCTGGTCTGTCAGCCAGAGGCTGGCAGGGGAAAGGTGGAGAGAGATTAAGAAGGGTAGGGATAGCCAGGGTGGTTACTGCACAGTGGTCTGACGCTGGAACCAGCCAGCTCCTAGGCCTTAGGCCCTAACTAGATGTTGCTTTTTTGTCTTTGGGAGTGAAGACTGAGGCCATGGTGGGAAAAAAAATCAGGGACTAAATACTTAATGAAAGTACATTCAGTCTTTGGGGTCAAAGGGAGTAGAGAAGGAAGAAAATTATATCCGAATGACAGAAATGGGAATGAGGGCCTAGAAGTCAAGGGTGGAGTGAGGGACTAGACCCTGATGCTCACCCTGGTGTAGCAGAGCGGGGTCCCGGCTCCGGCTCACTGCTCTCTCTGGTCCGGGGGATAGGGGATGTGGGGCCTGAAGAGCCTCTCATCCCTCTGCAAGTCGGCGGTGAGCCCCGGCCCAACCTGGGCCTAGCCTGTGAGGACAGGGGGTGGGCTAAGCCGCTGGATTTTTCCATGAGCTTTTTTGCTTCTAGGTTTGCTTCTAGAGTTTCCATGCATAAGAATGTAGTACAGGGATCAACAGAGGCACCAGGACCTTGAATTCCTGGGTACTGTCTGAGGGGATGAGGTAGGATAACAGCCAGAGAACTCCTAGATTCAATTCACAACTATGCACTCCAAGTCTTAACTAGGGGTGGCAAAAGGATCCAGCATTTAATCTCTGTGGCTATCTCCATTTAATCTTCAAGGTCAGTAGAGAAGCAATGTGTAGAAAGATGGTAGAGGGTTGGTAGATGCCCCTCAGAGCCTTCTATGCCTCAGGCCCTGCCAGAACAGCTTAAGCTTCACCCATCCAGTCAGCTTCCGCCTATATTCAACTTTAGCTAACCTAGCATGGGGATTTGGATTGAAGTGGAGTTGGTGACTGTTCCTAGGAGCAGCAACCAGATGTGTTACCTGGGGAATCCGGGACCCCTCCTGGCGGAAACTCTCCTCGGGCAGGTCTGGGCAGAAAGAGAGGAGAAGCTAAGGGCAGGGGCAGGGAAAGCCAAAGCTAGCAGGCTGAGGTTGGGGTGCATCTGACAGGGACATGGGTTGGAAGCAAGCAAGAGACCTGGCTGGTGGGGACGGTGGGAGGAGGGGGCACTGGACAGGCATGCACTGAGGCACCAGAGCAGCTCTCTGATATGGCTGGGGGTAGAGCCTGTAGAGAAGTGCCGAGCATTGTCCCCCACCACTACTCAGAGGAACAGCACCTTGCTGGGTTCTGCCAGAGTTGTTATGCTAGGGACTGGGGAAAGACCCAAAAATGTTACCTGTAATCGAGTCCTGATGCAGGGGATTCGAGCTCCAGTCCCTAGCAGACCTTTCCCAATCACCATGACAGCCTCTGGCTTGTCCCCTGAGGACATGAGTGGGCAGCTGCTCCCTAGAGAACAGAGGAAAGTGGTCATCAGGGTAGGGGCCACAGAGAAGAGGAGGTAACTTCCTTTAGATGAGGGTTTCTCAACCTTGGCACTATTGACATTTTGGGTTGGATAATTCTTTGTGGTGGGGAGCTGTCTTGTGCATTGTAGGATGTTTACCAGCATCCCTAGCCTCTAACCAATATATGCTATTTCCTCCTCTGCCCCCTCCCCAGTGTAACTACTAGAAATGTCCCCAGATGTTGCCAAATGTCCCCTGGGGTGCAAAACTGACCCTGGTTGAGGCTCTAGGTTGGTCCACAGGGTGGAATAGCAACTTGGGACTAGAATCAGAACCCACCCAAGCTTAACTACCGTGTAAATTTACAGACTTTAGGGCCTACCCCAGTCATATATTTAGCATTTAAGGATCACGTCAGCTCTAGGAAGACTGGTGGACTGAAGGCACCCATTGAGAATCTACAGGTTGGGAATAGCGGGCTCAGAGTGAGGTGGAAGATGTTGGACTGGCATCTTAGAATCATTCCCATCCAATCCTTTACATAGCTGGGTCTATAACTTAAAAGGAGAGTAGCCAGCTTAAGTTTTGTGTGAATGATATGGTTACACACAACATCGCAGTGATGACAGATGGAAGTCCTATGCTTTTTTTCATTCTCCAGTTTTGTTGCCCAGCTCCTGGAGTCAGGGAACTTTGGTAAGTAGTACTTTGCAGGTAGCAAAAGTCCTCAGGTTCCTCAATGAGGATCAAATGAGACCAAGTGCATAGAGCAGTGCCTGGCACATAGTAAATGCTCAATAAATGTTAACTATTATTTTATTATACAAAGACATTCATTAAATTCCAGCTTCCTATACAAAAGTACCGGTGTTAGGGGTTTAGGATACCAGGAGGATAACTGATGCCCTTGGTCTGGAGTGGCCTGCATTATATCAAGTCAAGAAGGAAGTCCAGGTCAGGTGGCAGCGTGGCTGGGGAGAGTTCTTCAAGCCTAGTCAGGAGCCTGGTCTAAGCCCTGGGAGGTAGGTAAGGGAAGAGATGGGCCAACCCAGATTTCAGTGGCAGTAAGTACAGACCTGATAAGTTGAGTGGATTGGGGAGTAGGCAGGAGCCCAGGTTGCGTGAGGGGGCTGGGCCAGAACTAGCAGGACCTGGGGATGGGACCAGGCTGCTTGCAGTAGGGCGATGGTTCAGTGGCTGCTGCCGTCGTCTCCTGTCCTGGCTTCGGGGTTCTGAGTGGAAGGGACACAAGCAGATAAAAAGGCAAATAAGTGGGACACTGAGAAAGCCTTCACTGACCCGCTGGCTCCCCTTGCTTAGAAGATACCTGTTTTCAAGCTTGTCATCAGACCAGCATTCCTCTTCTGAAGTAACTGTAAGATGGGTGGAAAGACCTAATTATCCACTTCTCAGCCAGCCCTCATCCTACCAGTTCATTCTTTTGGCAAAGAAGTTATTGAGCTTGGCTTCTAAAACACAGCTTTCCTAGGTTCTCCTCTTACCTCTAACTGCTCCTCTTAACTCCCAAATCTCTTCTCTAGCCCTCTTCTGCTGAAATCCAGCTATAATTGTCCACTGGACATTTCTCTCTGAAAGTCCCCTGCAACCAAAACAACTCATTCTCTCCCTTCCTCTTCCATTCTTCCTTCTTGGTGGAAAACCTAGCTGCTGGAAACTTTGTTTCATCTTTCTACTCCTCCCTTATATTTAGATTTGTGTTTAATCAGATCCTGACAATTCTACCTGTGCATTCATCTGAGTTCTTCCTTTATTCTCCCTCTCCCTTGTCATTGCCAGTGTCCAGATACAGGTATTTAACTCACTCAGGCTTTTGAAAAAAATTCCCTACTGGTCTCCCTAGCTTGAATCTCTTCCCTCTTACCATCTGTCTTTCACACAGGTGCCAGAAACTATTCTAACACAGAAACTTGATCAAAAGTCACTGGCTCAGGCAAGGGGGAAATACTGAAGATCTTTTAAAGGATAAAGTTTAAACCTTTTAACATGGCACCTTCAGAGCCCTTCCGACTATGGTTCCAGACTACACATCCTTTGTAGGATGCCGAGAGAAAGAACAAACAAGAAAGTGAAAGCCTGTGGGACATTTCCAAGTTCGAGTCAGAAACAGTGATAAGAAAGAAGGTATGAAGCAAAACAGGCAAATGATGTAAAAAAAAGTCAATGCAAAATGGAGAAGTAGGGATCAAGGGAAAGATACTAAGGGTACAACCTAGGAGTCTTGCCTGTAATGAGAGTTTCAGGATAGGAGACAAAGTCTGATTGAGGAGAGAGGCCTGATAGGGAAGACATATGGCCTTTAAAGATGGTATTTCAATCATCACTTAAAAGACCATCTTAAGACCTGGACAGGCCTGCCTGTAAATTTGTGAATGTGAGTACACAGCTTTGTTTCTCATGTTTTGACTTTTTTCCCCTGGTATAATCTAGGCCTCTCAGTCCCCGTTGAGATAAAAAGTAAAAGGAGGAGCCCCAACTCTGTATTTCTTGGTTCTGAGCTATAGAAACATCAGCTTAAGGCTGAGTGCAGAAGTGATATGTGATCAGTTCTGCTTCCAGAGGTTATGAGATGATATTTTATGGTAATCAGCTATAGGTTCCATTTTGGGAGAGGCAGGATAGTATTAGGGCCAAGATCTGAGAGTTTGAGCCATGCTGACTTCTTGAATGAGTTAGAATGAATACTCCAAGGTCTTACAATTTAGAGGAGCAGTTATTTGACTCATGCCTAGGTCCTGTATCATTCCCCTTAAACATCTTTGGAGCTGTCCCTACATGTAGTACCCCAGATCTTATTGAATCCCTGGGATGATCACAGATCTGATTTGTGCCCTCTAAGGGGTAGAAAGGTGAGAAAAGTATTCAGGCTTCTAACTTCTTGCCTTTTATTCATTCAATACATATTTGCTGATCACTTAATACGTGTCAAGTACAGTACTAGGTGCTAAGGGAGTAAGATGTGTTAGGGGACACTTGGAGCTTTTGTTTGCAGTGGAAAAAGTAAATGTGGTGACAGTGATAGAGGCACTCCTCCTGTGTCCTAGTGACTCATTCCACAGGAACCTCCACTCACCATTAGATGTTGGCTGCTCTATCTAAAGTTATCTGTCAACTGAGCCAAGGCATCGCAGAGGCCAGGAAAGAGTTTTGCTAACCTCAAGTTTAGGTGACAAGAGCTGGGAAGGATAAGAGCAGTGGTGGTAGCGTGACAGCTGAAGGCTCCTGCTTTTATACTTAAGTACCTTGTCTTTTGTATCAGTACTCTACTGGGTAGGCTGAAGGGCCAGGGAATAAGTTCCGGGTACAGAGTAAGGACTAGGATGACACAAGTGAGGCACCTAGGGTGCAGAATTGAAGGAGGCACTGGCATGACCCTGACAGCGAGTGCCTTCTTCAGTCGTGTGTCCTAGGTGCCTCCTGTGCCTCCCCTACTCCTTGCTTTGCTTTAATCCATATATAACTGCGAGAAGGAGATGCTGGTTTACCTATCACCCTCTCCCCAGCAGCCCCTTCTGTTAGCTCTGTTTGCATCTGTTGTTGCACAGTATCTTGAAGGCTTTTGACTTCCCTCACTCCATCACTGGAAGAGCTATTCTCCAATGGCCTCTTCTTCCTCTGCACCAACAGCAGCTACTGATAGTACTGTCTGCCCTTCTGAGCCAGGTGGATGGGAACATGACTACGGGTCTGGGAAGGGAGTATTTAGAACATGGTTTGCAGCTGGGGAGAACAAGGTAGAGAAGATCCTGGCACCAAGGTCAGGGGGTGCTGGGAGTGAAGACGTATTCTGAGCTCTTTCAGTCTCCTGTTGGCCTTCTAAATTGCCATCCTCCCAGCCTCTTGGGATAGAACCCATCAGACTAGTTCCCTGAATCTTTGCCTTAAGCTTCTGGCTAGGCTGCTTAGATCTTTTCTGAAATTCCCTGGATAACCCAATATCATGTTTTGTTCTAGCCAATATAGTCATTAATTAAATGTATAGTTAAATGTGATATAATTTTTATACATTACTGGAAAATTTCTTGTAAATAAATTCACAAGGCAAAAAAAATCCTTTGACAAATCACAATCGCTATTTTGGATTTGAAAAGTATAGCTGGCTTACAGTTAGGTTTCTGAGATATGGGGGTCATGTTCTTCCTAGGTTGGAAAACAAAGTATGCCTAGATGTGGCAGAGGCCAAAGAGCCAGATGTGTGGAACCAGGAAATGCCACAAAGCCACAGTATAGGCCAGATCACACTAGACAAAGATGTTTTCCCAAGTGCTGGTTGAAGATACCAAGTCCAAATGCCACAGTCTGCATTATGGCTCCTCTCCCAAACCAGGGCCAGTTTCCCATCCTGGAGTCAACAGGGATTTTAAGAGATGAAGCTGCAAAAATCAGTACCAGCAAATGCCCAGGGGAACATAGGAGTCAAGATTACTTGGATTTCACCTTTCAACCCCTTATAGTGTTCCTGTTTGGTATTATTAGTAACCCTTGTCTTGACCCCTTGACTTTAGAGACAGTTTCCTAGTCCTTACAAATATTTATGCAAGTCCCCTGGGGTGTCTCTGTACTCCAGCCAGCTCTCTTTCTGCTTCTAAACTCATTCATCTGGGGAACATACCTTCTCTCGGTAGGTTTTACCCCATACCCCCGTATGTGGATCTCCAACCCTGTCATCTTGCCTTTTCCATAGTTCTGTCCTTTTTTGCCTGCAGGGCATCTCCACATAGACAGCCCATGACATCCAAGCATGTCTAAAATAGGTAACTCATCACTTCTTCCAACAAATGTCTTAATGTGACTATGACTTTTTCCTTTAGCTTGCAGACTTGAAGCCCTCTTAGTTACTCTCCTGTCACTGAATCCTGCTGCTTCTATTTCTACTGTCTCTCTCTCTTTTTTTTTTTTTTGAGACAGAGTCTCACTCTTTTGCCTGGGCTAGAGTGCCGTGGTGTCAGCCTAGCTCACGGCAACCTTAAACTCCTGGGCTCAAGCGATCCTCCTGCCTCACCCTCCCAGGTAGCTGGGACTACAGGCACGCGCCAGGCCCGGCTAATTTTTTCTATATATTTTTAGTTGTTCAATTAATTTCTTTCTATTTTTAGTAGCGACGGGGTCTCGCTCTTGCTCAGGCTGGTTTCAAACTCCTGAGCTCAAACAGTCCGCCTGCCTCGGCCTCCCAGAGTGCTAGGATTACAGGCATGAGCCACCGCGCCCGGCCTGCTTCTGTTTCTAATACTTGTATTTATCTCTCCTTTCCAGGCCCTGGTACAGCTTGTTGTTGTCATCTCATGTGTAAACTACTGCAAGGCTCCTACCTCCCTTTCCTGTCCAGTATGTATATTTCACAGAAAGTCTCTTACTTTTGTTCCCATTACTCCTAGAAGCACACAATTGTTATCATATGTCTCAGTTAATTCTTAATCTTTGTTCTCAAAATATTTCAACAACTGTCCACCTAATTTCCTTGGTGAAGGGCTTGGTCTTTTGCACACCACCTAGGTATATATGCTTTTTGTCTTCTCTATCCACCAGCTCTGTTCCTGTTCTGGCTGTCATTTCTCATTTCTGGAATGTTTTTGTCAAACCATATACTACCCATTCTTCAAAACTGTTTCTTAGCTGAACATTCTTTGGCTAGTCACCCTTGTGTTTATCTACCACAATAGCTCCCTAAGTCCCCTGGATGTTTATAGTATGTGTGCTTTTATGTCATATTTACTGTCCTGTTTCCCCTATTGAGTTTCAAGTCACTCAACCAGGAAGTACTCAATATTGACTATTTATATTTTCTATTATTTCTATTTCTATATTTCTATTTCCAGGATGGGAAATAACAGAGAAACAGAATACACGCCCCTCACCTCAAGGAGCTCAATGCAGCGTTTTGCACTGGGAGAGGGGCAAGGAGGATGTCAATAAACTACTAATTAAGAACTGCCTAGAATCTTCCAGTGACAACCTAGAAAAGGCTCTTTACTATTTTCCTTTTTAGTCAGGGAAGGAAAATTTGTGGTGCTGATGAAGGAGTTCCCAGAAACTACAAGTTAAGAGCTAGGAGAGGCTGACCAAAAAAGAAAGGAAGGAAAAGAAATAGAAAAACTTTATCCAGATTTAACATGAGAAACTAGGTATACTGGAGCATGAAAGGACATAAATTTGAATAACTTAATAGCTGTGCAATCTTGGACAAACCACTCTTAAACAGCCTCAGTTTCTTCATTAGAAAAATGGAAACACCACCCATCCCATAGGGTCCTTGTGAGGATTAAATGAAATTGTACATGTAATACTGTCTTGTTCACTGTTAAATGCTATTTAAATGTGAGCCATTATTACTACTTTACTACTCTCTTTCAAATGCAGTACACAAAAGTGTCCTTTCCCAATGAAGACAGAATCTCAAAGAATGGGGCTTGGAATATAAGCAGGGATAATCAGGTTGTATAACAGAACATCTCAGTGGTCAAAGCTGGTAAGAACCACTGCTTTCTCCTCTGTGGCTTCTCTAACTAGTTGAGCAACTGTGCCCACTGCTGGAAAGGGCTAGACTGTTGCATTCTATGCCTAGACTAGGAGCTGTCTGCAGTTCCATTTTTCTTTGAAAGAGTTGGAATAATCCTTCTGATATCATATTCTGAATAAGCTCTGAAGCCAGGAACAATTTCATCCCATGGAGACCACGGATAAGATTCCCCATCATTCTACAGTGCTGCAAGTTGGATTCCAATAACATTCTCTTACACTGTCCCCACCTTAAACTGTCCCCAAGAAGACAGACATGTCCTTGACGTGGAGGCTCCACGTCCCTGTTTGGCACTGCTTTGACTAATGTTTCATCCCTGGAAACTTCCCTGGCTCCTACCATGCACTGAAGCCCAAGATACCCAGGTCTCCCACCTGAGGCCACACACAATACTGCTCCAGAGTCATGCCGCAAGGAACACCAAGGTTGCAGGAGAGGCTACAGATTCTGCTACAAACTAATTTTATTGATTCACCCCTTGGTCCCAGGCCAAGTGTATATCTTCAAGCTCTCACTTCCCCCAGCAATGCCCCAAACAACCGAACACATGTTGCAGGGGCTCCCAGACTGGCTTACCTCTGACGGGGCCCAGCACCCGATGGTTGACCTTTTGGGTGCTAGAGCCCAGGCCTGGCAGCCCTGCAGGCCGACTGCCATGAAAAGGAAAGCTGGGGGAGTTCTTCATCTGTGGAGAATTTTGTTGGCTGCTGCTGCTACCACCAGCACTTGTGCCAGTGCTAAAACTTCGTGCCCGGCTCAAGGTATTTTCAGAGCAGGAAACAGGCAATCCACTGCAAAGAAGCAGATGCCAGTTAGCCCTGGACACAGGAAGTTTGTGTCCCAAGGCTTTCCCCAGGGGCTGATGCTCAGTGAAGCTTCACCTCTGGGGTAAAAAGGCATAGGGACCCATTCTAAGGGAGAAGCCTAATTTTCCTTTCCTTTCCTTTCCTTCCCTGTCCATGAGGGAGGTATCTAACCTAGGGCTCACCAGGTAATCTCAGAATGTCATAGGGGCCATCCCTTAGCAGCTTTATCTCTCAATTAATTTCCCCCTTGCTGCCTTGGCACTGGCCCTTAAACTCCCTTCAGTCAGTCAGTCACAACCACTGGAAGCTGAGGCCTGTCCTATCCCAACCACAATTATATTTGATCTTGTGCAGGGCTCTGGAGCAAGGAATTCCCTAGCCTACTTTTCAGATATCTTAGAAGTATGTAGCTTCAGGGAAAAGGGAAGAGGATCTCATTCTCAAAATAGGAACAAATCTTAACTAATTTTAGTTTACCCTGAAAATATTCACCACATGGTACTTTTAGGAGGAGGGAAAGAATACAAAAATCCATTGGAACTCCTAGCTCTAGAGCCCCGTCCCACTTTCCTACCCTTTCTCCCTTCCATCCTACTGGTCTTACTTGTGACTTTTGGGTGGAGTTCGAGAGCCCCTCTTCTTGTTGACACCCACATTCACAGTGCTGCTTAGGCCTCGGCTGTTGCGCACATGTTTTAGCATCCAGGCCCGTAGGTTAGTGAGGCTGCTGTGCTCTGACAGCACAATCCGGGGCCATGGATTACACTCTGCCATGTCCAGAGCTGCGATGGCCATAGCTCGTCCCACCTGTGGGGAAGTCCAGTCTGGCTCAGCATCTTGGTCCTCCAGTCTAGGCTGCTGTGGGGGTGGGGTGCACAGCACAGTGGAAGGGAAGGAGAGGCCAGACCTAAAATTTGCTCAGTGGGAACCCTAACCTTTGTGCCCAGGCTGTTTATCTCAAGTGGATTTAGAACTGTTCCCTAAGCCATTGCCCATTTTAGCTCCCTCATCCTTTATGAACAAGGGTGGGTATGCTTTCTGTCTGGCACCATGAAGGAATTCTCCCAGCTGAAGAAGGGGTTTGGCTCTCTTCTGTAATTTGCAGCTCTTTCTACTCCTCTAATGTGTCCTAGGATAATGGAAGTCATTGAGACCACTCTAGCGCAGGTGCTTTTGAGCCCAGGACTGAATAAACCCAATAGAATGAGGAAGACAAGCTCAGAGGCAAAGAATCTGACTTAGATGTGCTAGGGGATTTTCTGTGGTGTGGAGTCAGAAATGGTGCCTATTCATCTCAATGAGATGAATAGAGTCAGAGTCATACTCCTGTTACTGAGGAAAGTAATCAGAGTGGTGAGAAAACCAGAGTGGTGAGCCATCTCTTCATAGGATCTTAGAGTCAGGCAGAGGAGTGAAGGCCTTTCTAGACTTAGAGGTTCCCCTTTTTCCATTTATCCCATGTTTTCATACCTGCTCAAATAGTTCCACAGTGTATCTGGAGGGGAAAGCTGGCGGGGGAGGAGGGCTGGCACGCCCATTGTCATGGCAGGCAGCAGGGATGCTGTTTACTGAGCGTCCAGTGTTGTAGTTGCATTCAAGTGTGTAGCTAAGACACAGAGACCTTTATCAGTGTCCTGCCTGAACAGACATCAGGACACAACCACAGTGGACACCTCAGATAAGTTTAAGAAGGTAATCACTTGGAAAAAAGAACACAAATAGAAAGTAATAATAACCCCCAGCAACTTAGCAATTGACCTTGGCAATATACCGTATACCCAGGAGGTCCCCCCAAAAGAGAGTACTAGACAGAAGATAATAATGGTAATCATGAGGTTCTCTTTTGAGAAGACTCAGGCAGTCCCCGCCTCTTAAACATCTTGGACCGGGTATTGTTTTCTTTAGGGAAGCTATTTAATCAACTGTATCCCCGTTTCTACCCAACCTGTGAATTATCCCTGAGGCTTTGTAGATTGCAACACGGCCGCTTCCCTCTTTAGACTGGCCATCTCTACGGTCTCGGGCATACATGTTCTTCTCTGAGAAATTACAGCCCTGGAAGTCGAAGTGGGCTGAGTTCAAGGAGATGAGCTTTGGATATAGCATGTTTTCCACCTATTTGGGGAGGAAAAAGCCAACTCAGAAGGAGAGACAGAGAGAAAGAAGGGACAAGGGTCAAGGAAGAGATGGCAAGCATGGGACACAGCAGATACCATCACAACCATCCAGTAATCAACGTTTCTTGAGTTCTCACTCTTGGACACTATTTCTAGGTGTTGGGAAGCAATTCCACTTTCTTTTAAATTCTTAGCTTCTTCCCTTCAACAATGCAAAATTTTCCTTTTCCCCTGGATTTCCAAACTCTAGCAAAGACTATGATGCAGACAGCTTGACCCTAACTAAAAGGTCATGATGTAATGACTGGGACACAGGTCCCTATGCCATCTCTTCTTGGCCCTTCAAAGCTGATTCAGAGGTAGTCTACGTAGGCCTTCCTGCCATAAGGCTCCTTTCCCTCTGTTCATGCCCTAACCCTTATCTCCCAACCTGCAACACTTCCCATACTCATATGACATTTGTAGGCCTCCTACCTGGGTGTTCTCATCACTAAAGCTGTTTCCATACATGAAGCAGCCCCTTTTGGAAGCATGCCCATGCAAGTCCACATAGTAAGCAACCCCACTCTCTTTGGGGGGGATGGTATCAGGGGCTGGCCCCTCAAGCTCAGTAGACTGTTGTGGCATAATCCACATACTGCTGGGCTTCTGTTCTGCTGGCTCTGTCTGGGTCCAGGCCTCAGGGTTATCCCCATCAGATAAGCACCCATGGTGAGTTTCATTTTGGAGATTGTTGGCTTTCTCGAGGTCAGAAAGAGGACCATCACAAGGGATATGGGGACTGAGCTTGTGCTCAGAGGGACTCTGGGAGTTCAGACGAGAATGCACATGGTGGTAGAGAAGCACAGCTTTAGCCCCATAGATGGCTGGGTGCAGGACGGCATCAGGCTTCAGGTACTGACGGTTCAGATTCACTCCACGTGAGTCCGTGCTGTAGGAAAACAAGGACTGAAGCAGGGTCTAGAAGACCGGGCAGTGAAGAGACATTAGAGTAGACGAAAAGGAGATAGAGGGAGACTGACTTAGCAAATGAGAGGCTGAAGTTGCATTAGGAAAGAAAGAATTGAAGACAGGCCCCCTCCTTGATCTGCTGTCACCCCTACCATAGAAACCTACAGATAGCTTCCTCTACCCAGATGGGCCTACATTCATCCTAGTTTTGCTCCTTCCCAGGAGTGCTAGTAGGTGCGATCTGCCTTCTCAGGTCACTGGAAGATGAGCTGGGTTTGCCCTTGTTAGGGTGCAAGAGGATTGGGAACATAGGAGAAGCTAGAAGGCTGACAGTATTTCATTGAGATGCAGTGCATGAGGGGGACTGGGAACAGTCCAGACAGGCCGGAAGGCCACTTACCGGTAGTGGCCCCGGACCACACCATCAGGGTTCAACATGGGAATCAGCTTAAAGACAAAGAGGCGACGTAGGGTTTGGGCCCGTGGGTCATCAGGTCGAAGGATGAAGTCCAGAAAGCCATTGAAGACAAAGCTAGATGGAGTCTCCCCAGGGTGTACCCTACTGCTTAAGAAGAATATCTGAGGTGGAGAGGAGAGCAGACATTAAGTTAGTTACCCTATAGTCCTACTCTGACAGTATACTGGGGGAGGGAGGAATGGATGAGGCAGGAATAGCCATTGGATTTCTAGCTGGCTGAGTCTGCAAGTGGAGCAAGAGTCATCACCTTTGCCTTGGGTTGCAGGCCAAGGCTGTGTCCAAGATGCCTAGAGATAAGATAGCCATAAGCTATCAACAGTGCTTGGAGCCAGAGAAAAGCCAAAGAACTACCTTTATGCTGTTCCCACTCACCCTCTTGCCTGTGAAACGGAATGGTCGGGGGGTGCTGGTGTCAGGAAATAGCTGCTCTAGACGGGGCTCTCGATCTTCTCGAAGCCCATGGCAGGAAGTGATCGTTAGCAGATCTACACGAAGTCCATCCAGAGAATAGCAAAGGAGCTCCCGGTGGTAATAGATGGTATCTAGGGGACTGAAGGGATAAAAATCATTAAGCCAGGAGAAGTCCCTAAAGTATCCAGCAAGAGGTGAGCCTTGCCATCACCTCAGGATTTATAACATCTGGTCCTTAATCCTAACCTTTGGGGCCTTACAGTCCCTTACAATGTTAAATGAGGCTAATGATTTGGGTGGGTTTGCATTGCCAGAATGCAGAGTACAAGACAGGGTGAACTTACTGTTTTTTCCTTCAGTGGTTCCCTAGCATAGGTTACTTTGTGTAGACAAAGAGAATTGCCCTCTGTGGAGGCAAATAAAAAGGTGTGCTGAGCAATGGCAGTGCTGGCTAAATTCTGGGGGGATAACTGATGGGAGCTGGGATAGTAAAAGGCAAGGCATGAACTGGGCAAGCGAAAGAGTGGAGTGTAGGTGGACATATGCTGACATGGTTACACAGAAATATATTTTTCAAAGATACCCTAATTCCCACATTCTGTATGGAGAAAAGACTGAGGAAGTTTTGGTTCAGAGATCTTAGGGCAAATTCCAGAAGTAGCAGAGGTGCTGTCTGATCCAGGACTATGTGGCAGGAGTAAGAATGGGGATGGTACCTGCTGCGGGTAGGGTGGTTCTCCGGAAAGCGCTGGTCTAGCTGGTTTAGCAAATCCTGGCAGTCACTGTAGGAGAAGGGGTAGCAGAAGGCGAAGAAGGTGGTGGCCCCACGGCCCTCCACAAAACGGTGAACAAAGGATAACACAAATTGTGTTTCTGTCATCTGAAGAGCAGAGGAGGAAGAAGGAGGCAACATGCCATCGGTGTCAGAACGGAGCTCCTACTGGGGCCACCAGCAACTGACCTCACACCCTTATCACCTTTGCCAACTTCTCTTTCTCTGATACTTTCCATGTGACAACCACCTCCTTCTAGGCTTCCTGAGGCAGGGGTTCATCTTGGACTCTGGCTAGCACTGGAGGGAAAGCTAAAACCGAAACCTGGTGTTCTGCCTGCCTCATCCTCTGTATCAAGGGCAAACTCCTCTTTACTTTCCTCACCACTTTTAGCACCCAAGTCTTTCTTTCCTCCTCAGGGAAAACTTACTTCAAAGGTAGGCCGGTCTCGAATGCGTTCCCACCGTGGCCGGGTGGGCAGTGTGCGCACAAAGGGGGCCATGCCCTGGGAATACAGCTTGCTTTGCTTGTTCATGTTCATAATGTTGATCTTGATGAGTTTTCCTGGAGTTCCTCCCCGGACACTGAAGTAGAACCATGACCTGAGGGCCAGAGTAGAAGAGATAGGTATATATGGGAGGGTTGGTGATGGGATCTGTGGAAAAGCTGGAGCAAGCCAAATTGGAAAAGGACTATTTAGCAAGGAGAGAAGGAGGCAGGAGGGGTTGCAAGAGGAAGAGTAGTTTGCTGGTATGTACAGACAAGTAGAAGGGCTAATTGAGGCATGGGTTTGGGGACTTGGACATTCCCTCTTTTTTCCTCTTTCCTCCCTTCATTTCTTTCCTCATACCTGTTCCCATTCTCAAATTCCGTTTCAGCACAGTCTGGTCGGGTCCACACGTTGAATTCATAGTCAGGGGAAGAGGCAATGCCACCAGTAGGGGCTGATGCCCCACCTCCTATCCCTTCCCCATCGCTAGACACAGATTCCACCTTTTCCACATGGGCTAGGTTCCCCGAATCAAAGCGTGAACTGAACAGCAATCCCCCACAGCGCAGCTCCATGGTGGGGCTGGGAAAGCATCCTCCTGCTCCACACTGGCCCTGAGAGCTGGGGAAAAATGAGGGTGGGGGTAGGGAGAAAAGGGAAGAAAAATGGAAACGAGTTTTTTTGGTATCTGGATAACCGAAAGCTATTCTTATGGAGTGTCCCACGAAGCAAAAGGCGCTCTCGCCCATAGAAAGCTAAGTGGCCTTCCAGCAAAGGCAGAGAAATCAGCACTTTGTCCCCTACACTAAGGGTTATAACTGACTTAAAGGGACCCCATTGTACTACATCTTGGCTGTTCCCAAATCAAATACTCAGTGGCTTAACTATGTTGAGAAACACTAGACTCTAATAAGCTTCTTTGCAGCCCAAAGATTAGAGGATATAATCAGAGAAGTCATATTTCCCAAACCTAGCCAAGATACACCCACAACACATGGCCATCTTTAGAGATGGGCCATTCTCGATCTCTGGTTCCTAGATTCGCTCTGCGCTTTCCAAAGCAGGGTAAAGAGAAAAACCAAGTTTTTAAGTTTAAATGGGTAGCTTCCTGTCTTTACCCCTCTGCCCTCACAAATACTGACCAGACGTTCTGTTGATGCTCCCCCCAGGAGCCCTGGAAGGGCTGGTTCTTCCTTTTTTTGTTCCTACCCTATGCCGACTAGAAAAGCGTGGCCTTCGCCAAGCCAAAGGAAACTGGGCAGATGCCACCTGCTTACCTAGCCACTGAATTCCAGTTAGGGCATGGGTCTATACAACCCCCTCCCACCCTGAAAGCACTGGACCCCTGCAAAAGCTACCCTGGTCGTTGTGGGTGAGCAGTGGGGTGTCATAGGCACCCCTAAAAAAGGTGGGGTGGTAGAGTCCCATTCGGGGGCAGGGGGTTGGCTTCTCGACCCTCCGTTCGAGGACTCTCACACTGACCAGGCTTGCCCTGGGTAGGGTGGGGTTGGGAGGCAGGGGAGGGTTGAGACGGACTCACGCTGGAGGGGGGCAGGAAGGCAGGGCCTGGGGGTCAGAGGTGAGGCCACAGAGGTGGGGATGGGACCGGGGAAGCCGCGCTGAGGGGCAGGGAGGGGCGGGGTGGCATTCGACAGGGGCTCGGGCTGAAGGGGCTGAGAGAAGGGGGCGGGGCCGGGGCTGGCGGGGCCCGCAGTAACGCAGAGCCCCTCACCTCTCTCCGGGCCGGTGGTCCCGCTCCCTCTCCCGCTAGCGAGGCGGCACCTCGGGCCCCGGCACCCGGGCCCTCCACCCGGGACCCAAACAAAACCCGAGCTCCGCGGTGCCGGGACCCCGCTCTGCCAGGAAACAAGAAGTCTCACGCCTATTGGCCGCGGCTGCAGCTGGCTACCCGCCCAGTAAAGCTCACTGCCATTGGTCAGCACGCAGGGTTCCTCGCACGTTAGTGGGTACCTGAGTGAGTGCCGTTTGGGGTCCCTGGCGGGCAGGCCTAGCCGGAGGATTCTAGCCACGGCTACTCCTAAGACGGTTAACGGCCTGCCAGGAGGCGGAAAAGACAAGGTGGCCGAACGAGAAACTGGAAAAGACTCACCTGTGAAATAAAAGGGCATCGTGTGATGCAATTCATTGCTTAGTGTGCTCCTGTATACATAATGACACTATAACTGCGGTTCGGGCGGTTTCACTCCCATTATTCGGTGCTCTCGTGATAGAGCAAAAACCGAGTGGAGGATGCGGGCATCGATCCCGCTACCTCTCGCATGCTAAGCGAGCGCTCTACCATTTGAGCTAATCCCCCAGCTGCTGTTGGTTCTTTTCTCTTTACCTTACAGGTTGTTTTACGATGTCCGCAGACCAGGGCATCAACAGCAATTTAGGGTATTTATTTAGCAGAGAATACAATGAGAAAGATATTTAAATAGGCATATAATAATACACCTAAGCAATGGCGATAAAGGTTAATTTTGGAACACGTTACTGTCTCTGCATCTAACGCACAAGAGAGCTTTACCGTACACTACTTAGTATATGTGTCTTACTATCAGCAGTACTGTGCACAGTCAACAGGGAGCCTCTAAGGACACCTTTCTCCCCAGGGTATAATTGGATTAAATTGAGACAAAAAGCGCTGCACGAAGTCCTTCGAGCCGGAATCGAACCAGCGACCTAAGGATTGCCGCAACTACATCCACTACAGTCCTCCGCTCTACCAACTGAGCTATCGAAGGCTCCGCTGCTTTTGGGTTCTGCCGATTACCCTCTAATACTTACCGAGGCCGCATTCTTCCAGGGATTAAGGGAGTTCAAATTTGACTCCCACTTTTTCTAGCTAAAGGAGCCCGCCAGGGTCAGAGCCCCTTGGACCTCACAGAGCAGAGAAAGCTGGAGACGGAAAGGCGAGGAAAGAACGCTGCCAAAAGACCCCGTTCCCAGCCCGGAACGAAGGAAACACAGGACATGCGCTTCCTCGACATTTCCCTGCTTTTTACAAAGAGCTACCAGCGCCCGGGCAGTTTCCACAGCCGGCGAACGCCCAGCGAGCCGCCCGCGTCCCGGAGCCCCTGGGCGGCTTTCTCCCAGGTTTGCCAGCGCACACTGGCTTTGCGGCCGCAATGCGCAAACCCCGTTTGCAAAGCCGATGGATCACTTTTGCTGTTTCTGCTCCAAATTTCCCTTCGGTTTCTCCTGGGGTGCAAGTAAAATGCATGCTTTCCTGACGTGAAGGACATTCCTTCAAGTAACGAACGTTTCGTCGGCATCTATTCATCTTGACTAGAGCAAGAAAGACACAAGCCACCGAGTGCTCGAGGAAGCAGGGCAGGGCAGGATCCAGCAGGTGTTCCCGGGATTCTGGGACCGGCCGGCTTGGCCGCGAGGCCCCGGGAGGTGAGGAGGTGGCCTGTAGGCTGCTACGCGCGTGGGGCCGCGGGGATGGAGGACAGGTTTTCCCGCCCTCGGAAGTGCTTACAAGCCAAGGGGATTCCTCTGCAGCAGGCCTCGGGATGGACACCCACGTAGGGTCGGGGTCGGGCGGCCCTACAGTGCGGGGCACAGGCCACTGGTCTCTCTTGTGAGTTTATGCACAAGTCCGCTTACCCCCGGGAAATCGTGGGTTCCCCAGGGCCAGGGAAGGGTCTTCTGCCTCGTTTGAGGCTCCTCCCCTGCCACTGTGGATATCCAGATGTCTTCTGTGGGATCATGGACTGACCCCATATGGGTCTTTCCCCACCTCTGTCCCTATCCCGCTCACACCTTCACCTCTCTGTTCCATGGGCCTGCAGTGTCGGTCCACAATCCTTTGCCCACCGCAGCTACCGGTTTTGAAAACAAAGAAGCAAACCTAAACCCAAGTCCTCTGTGAAGCCTTGCTTCGTAGTCTGGCGGGGTGGGAGTGCGGGGAGATCTGGCCTGGGTTCCCAGCTCTTGGCCAACTGCCTGTGCTACCTCGAGCCACCCTTGCCTGGGCAAATCCAGGTCGGGTGGTGGTTTCGCACCTTGCAGCTCCAACATTTGATGGTTTCTCTCAGGCCGAGCTTTAAATCCAAAGCTATCTGCTAACACAGAGCGCAACGCGGCTTTCTCCCTTGTGACCATGCACAAAGCAAGAGGTTAACATCTTCCCGTTGATTTCTTGGTTTAATTTCATTCTGCCGGTGCAAATGCTGCCATAGTGTCTTAGAGCTGTAGCCTGGGGCGGTATTTCTTGGCACGGTATTTAGTTCTATACGTGATATATTCATTCTGTCTCTCTCTCTCTCTTTTTCTCAGGCTGGGAAGCAGAACATATTTTATTATTTTGCCTTTTTTTTAAATTCAGGTGAAATTCACATAACATACAATTAACCATTTTAAAGTGAACAATTCAGTGGTATTTAGTACAAAGACAGTGTTGTGCAAATATTACCTTTCTCTAGTTTCGAAACTTTTTTTTTTAATCACCCCAGAACACCCTGGACCCTTTAAGTAATCACTCCCCATCATCACTTCCCCGTATCCCCTGGCAACCACTAATCTGCTTTCTGTCCCTATGGATTTGCCTATTCTGAGATCTCATATAAAATAAATCATAAAATATGTGACCTTTTGTGTCTGATTTCTTTCACCTAGCATAATGTTTTTGAGACTCATCCAAGTTGTAGCACGTATTAATACTTTGTTCCTTTTTATGGCTAAATAATATTCTATTATATGTCAGTCCATGACCCCACTGAAGACACCTAGGCATCCACAGTATGCACAATATTCCCTTGTAGTATGGATATTCTACAATTTGTTCATTCATTCATCTATTGGTGAACATTTGAGCTGTTTCCACCATTTAGCTATTATGAATAATGGTGTTGTGAACATTCACATACAAGCTTCTGTGTGGACATACGTTTCATTCCGCTTGGGTATATACCTAGGAGTGGAATTGCTGGGTGAAATGGTAATTACATGTTTAACTTTTTGAGGAACCACTGAACTGTTTTCCACAGCTGCTGCACCATATTACATTCCCACCAGCAATGTATGAAGATTCCAATTTCTCCACATCCTTGCCAACACTTACTTTCTGGGTTTTTAAAAAATTATAGTCAATATTTCAGTAAACTGAGCTCAATTAATTATAAGCATTTTTCTATGTAACTTAAGATACTTTAAAATCACTATTTTTTTCCTTTATGGCCATAATTTATTAAAAGCTAATCATTGATACATTCTTATTGAAAGAGCTAAAACATTTTTCCTTGTAGCTTGTAGCTGACCCTCTGATAAAGGTATGTATAGAATGCTACAGAAACACAGAGAAACTATTTGGGAAAGGGGAAGAGAGGGAGTGAGAGAGGAAATCAGTTTTGGAGGTAGTGACAGAGCAGAGCTGAATTTTGAAAGATAGGTAGGATTTACACTGAGTGGAGTGGACATCAGGCAACAATCGCTGGGAGATGGAAATATAGGACCCTGGTCATGGAGACAGGACAAAAGATGAAAAATGAGCAGAGACCAGGACAAGATGGAACTTTCATGCAAAAGCGTTTGAACAGCAATTTCTTATGTGTCAGAGTCCTCACAATTCTAACAATTCTGTTGTTAATAGCAGTTAATATGAAAATCTGGGAAAATCACCACGTGATGGAGAAAGTTTAGCTAAACAATGATTTAGTAAGGACCCATTTGGCACCAAGCTTGGGGCTAACACTCATGAATTAAAGTGTGGACTTTAATATTGTGGTTATCAGTTAGGTTAAAATCCCCCCCTTTTTTTTTTGAGACAGAGTCTTGCTTTGTTGCCCTGGCTAGAGTGCCGTGGCGTCAGCCTAGCTCACAGCAACCTCAAACTCCTGGGCTCAAGCAATCCTTCTGCCTCAGCCTCCCGAGTAGCTGGGACCACAGGCATGCGCCATCATGCCCAGCTAATTTTTTCTCTCTATATATATTTTTAGTTGTCCAGATCATTTCTTTCTATTTTTTGGTAGAGACAGGGAAAATCCCTTTTTAAAAATAGGAGATGTTGCAAGTGAGTTTGAATGAGTAGGTATTTCCAAGATTGGATAGGATAAGATCATACAGCTTCAGGGCTGATAAGTGATCCACTCTTTTTTTGGGCGGGGGTGGGGGGGTGGGGGACAGAGTCTTACTCTGTTGCCCGGGCTAGAGTGCCCTGGTGTCAGCCTAGCTCACAGCAACCTCAAACTCCTGGGCTCAAGCAATCCTAGTGCCTCAGCCTCCCGAGCAGCTAGAACCGGCATGTGCCACCATGCCTGGCTAATTTTTTCTATGTATATTTTTAGTTGTCCAGCTAATTTCTTTCCATTTTTAGTAGAGATGGGGTCTTGGTCTTGCTCAGGCTGGTCTCAAACTCCTGAGCTCAAACAATCCGCGGCCTCAGCCTCCCAGAATGCTAGGATTACAGGCGTGAGCCACCACGCCCGGCCAGGAAGGTGTACCTTTAAGAGCATTGAAGAATTTTATACTTTTTGTTGCTTTTATTAATGGAATCTTTTTTTAATGGAATCTTTACCTCATTTTATTTTCCAACTGGTTATCACAGAATATGGGAAACCTTTTAATTTCTATGTCTCATATCCAACTAATTTACCACTTATTACAAACATTTTTTTTTAAAACAGTAACTAGGAATAAAACCCTTTCATCTGCAGTTGATTTTATGTACTATTTTACATTGCTTATTTGTTTTTCCTGCCTTCTTGCTCTGGCTTGAACAGCAATTCTCAGAATGCCTGTATACTCTTAAAAATATTAAAGATCATGAAGGGTTTTGATTTATGTGAATTACATCTATCAATATTTGTATTAGAAATTAAAAGTGAGAACATTTAAAAATACTGTTTAATCAATCAATAGCAATGAAAACTCCATAGCATTTTAAATGAACAATAAGTATATTTTCAGAAATAAAAAATCTTTGATGAGATTGGCATGATTTTGCACTTTTGTAAATCTCTTTACTATCTGGCCTAATATAATATAGCTGTATACTTGTGTCTTCTGTATTAAATCTCTTATTATTTGTTGCTTTGGTTGAGCTATAAAAAGAAAATCTGATTAGCCAGAAGAGGTGGTGCACACCTGTAGTCCCAGCTATTCGGGAGGCTAAGGCAAGAGGATTGCTTGAGCCCAGGAGTTTGGGGTTGCAGTGAGCTATGATGACGCCACTGCACTCTAGCCCAAGCAGCAGAGTAAGACCCTGTCTCAAAAAAAAGAAAAAGAAAGAAAAAGAAAATCTGGTTTTGCAGATATGTAGTTGGAAAAGGAAAGAGATAATTGTGGACACTCTTCTTTGTTACCACATCAAAATTTCAATTTTCAACATCTTTTACATTAAAATGTATTGGTCTGTCCTGTACTTTGAATAGATCTTTTTTACTTATGCATTATTTTGCAACATTATGCATTGGTCATTTGGAAAATATTGGTTGACTGAGCTCTGCAGATCTCTTAAATGTTGACGCATTTTATTATTTAGTATCAAAAATCACATTTATGAATATTACTTCCCATGTCATCAGAAAAGGCTTTAGTGTTAAGAAGCTGCCAAGCTAATGGAGAAAGGTACAAGTTTTCCAAAATTCTAATATTATTTAAAAGTTCAAATTCTATTATTGGCAACAAATACTATCAGCTGTTTTCCTAGTAAAAGGCTCACTATGTTCATTAAAAAAATGTCTGTCAAATACACACTAAATAATCATAGTTTGTCAGTTGTCATTTCAATTAAAAATAGTGTTCCAGGACATTACATATTGACAAAAGGGTCACTTTATCAAGAAGATATAACAATTATAAACATATATGTGTGAAACAATAGAGCTGCAAAAGAAATGAACCAAACATTGACGGAATTAAAAAGAGAAACAGTTCTACAATAACAGTAAGGACCTTCAACATCCTACTTTGCAATAGATAGAACATCTAGACAGAAGTTCAATAAGGAAATGGAGGACTTGATCAACATTACAAACCAACTAGACCTATCAGACATACATAGAACACTTCACCTAACAACAGCAGAATATACATTCTACTCAAGTGGACATGGCACATTCTCCAGGGTAGACTACATGTTAGGCAACAAACCAAGTCTCAATAAATTTTGAAAGATTGAAATCACACAAAGTACCTTCTCTGATCACAATGGAATGAAGCTAGAAATCAATAACAAGGAAAACTCCACAATTCACAAGTATGTGGAAATTAAAGACACACTGTTAAGCAACCAATGGGTTAAATAAAAAGAACACTTGGGAAATTAAAAAATACTTAGAGATTTACAAATGAAAATGAAAACACAACATACCAAAACTTATGGGATACAGTGAAAGCAGTGCTCAGAGGGAAATATATAGCAGTATATGCCTACATAAAAAAAGAAGGTCTCAAATCAGTAACCTGATTTTACACCTTACAGAACTAGAAAAAGAAGAGCAAACTAAATCCACAGCTAGCAGAAGGAAGGACATAATATTAGAGTGGAGTTAAATAAGATAGAGAATAGAAAAACAATAAAGAGATTTGATGAAACCAAAAGTTGGTTCTTTGAAAGGATCGATTAACAAAACTGACAAACCTTTAGCTAGAATGACAAAGAAAAATAGAGAAAAGACACAAATAACTAAAATCAGAAAGGAAAGTGAGGACATTACTACTGACCTTAGAGAAATAAGAAGGATTAAAAGAGAGTACTATGAACAATTAATCGTATGCCAACAAACTAGATAACCTAGATAAAATGGATGAATTCTTAGGAACAAATTACCTAGAAGACTGACTCAAGAAGATACAGAAAATCTGAAAAGAAATGTACCAAGAGATTAAATCAGTAGTCAAAAACTCCCAACAGAAAGAAGTCCAGGACCAGAAAGCTTCAACATGAATTCTACCAAACATTTAAAGAAGAATTAACATTACTCCTTTCAAACTCTTCCAAAAAAATAGAAGAGAAGGGAACACTAGCTAATTCATTCTGTGAAGCCAGCATCGTCCTGACAGCAAAGCCAGACAAAAGCACCACGAGAAAACTACAGATCAATATCCCTTATGAATATAGATGCAAAAATCCTCAACTAAATGTTAGCAAACTGAATCCAACAGCATGTTAAAAGGATTACACCATGACCAAGTGAAATTTATTGAAAGAATGCAAGGGTGTTCAACATAAGAAAATTGATCAGTGTAATATAGCACAATATACCACATAGAATGAAAGAAAAAAAAACACATTATCATCTCAAATGATGCAGAAAAGACACTTGACAAAATCCATCAGCTTTTTATGATAAAAACACTTAGAAAGCTAGACATAGAAGGGAACTTCTTCAACATGATAAAAGGCATTTTTCAAAAACCCACAGCTAATATCATACTCAATGGTGAAAGACTGAAAACTTTTCCCCCTAAGCTCAGGAACAAGACTAGCATGCCCACTTTCACCACTGCTACTCAACATTATACTGGAAGTTTTAGCCAGAGCAACTAAGCAAGAAAAAGAAATAAAAGGCATCCAGATTGGAAAGGAAGAAGTAAAACCTATTCCTATTTGCAGATGATATGATTCTACAAATAGAAAATCCCAAAGAATCTACAAAATATTATTAGTGCAAATTCAACAAAGTTGCAGAGTACAAGATCAACACACACACACACAAAACCCCAGTTGTGTTACGCCAACAATGCATGATCTGAAAAGAAATTAAGAAAATAATATCACTCACAATAGTATCCAAAATGATAAAAACATCTAGCAATAAATTTAACTAAGAAAGTAGAAGACTTGTACACCAAAAACTATAAGATATTGCTAAAAGAAATTAAAGAAGCCCTAAATGAATGGTGGAAAGATATCCCAGGTTGATGGATTGGAAGTCTTAATATTGTTAAAATGGCAATAATACCCCAATAAATCTACAGATTCAATGCAATCCCTATCAAAATTCCAATAACTTTTTTTTGCATAAATGGAAACCGCAATCCTCAAATTTGTATGGCATTGCAAGAGCCCCCAAATAGCCAAAACAATATTGGAAAAGAAGAACAAAGTTGGAGACTTTCTGATTTCAAAAAGCACTACAAAGCTACAACAATCAAAACAGAGTGGTACTGGTGTAAGGACTGACTTACAGACCACTGAAATAAAATTGAAAGTTCAGAAATAAACCCGTATATCTATGGCCAATTGATTTTTGACAAGGATGCCAAGACCATTCAAAGGGGGAAGGAATAGTGGTAGGACAACTGGATATCTATGGGTAAAAGCATGGAATTGGACCCCTACCGTATGCCATATACAAAAATTAACCCAAAATGGATGGATGACCTAAATATAAAACTAAAACCATAAAACCATTAAAAGAAAACATAGGGGTAATCTTCATAGACTTTGGAGTTTTGGCAATCGATTCTTAGATTTGACACCAAAATCACAAGCAACATAAGAAAAAAAATAGATAAATTGGACTTCATAAGAAGGCCAAGCATGGTGGCTTGTGCCTTTGATCCTAGCACTTTGGGAAGCTAAGGAGGGAGGATCACTGGAGGCCAGGAATTCGAGGTTGCAGTAAGCTATGATTGGGCCACCGTACTCCAGCTTAAGTGACAGAGCCACACACTCTTTCTCAAAAAAAAAAAAAAAAAAAAAAAAAAAAAAAAAAAAAAAAAAAAAAAAAAAAAAAAAAAAAAAAAAAAAAAAAAAAAAAAAAAGAAAAAGAAAAAGAAAAAAAATTAAAAACTGTGGTAAGTTAAAGGACATTACCAAGAAAGTGAAAAAGAGACTTACAGAATGGGAGAAAATATTTGCAAACCATATATCTGATAAAGGTCTAGTATCTAGACTATATAAAGAACTCTTAAAACTGAACAATAAAAAGACAAATAAATAACCAATTTAAAAATGAGCAAAGGCTCTGAATAGACATTCCTCCAAAGAAGGTATTCAAATGTCCAGAAAGCACATGAAAATATATCTAGCTTTACTGTTGGCTAATGAAATGCAAATCAAAACCACAACGAGAGACCACATCACACTCGCTAGGACAACTCTATCGAAAAATGAGCAGATTCTTCCAAGGCAGCATTCTGTCCCTGGATAAATATCCATGATGCCAGGTCCCTCAGCAGTGTGCAGAGATGGAGCCAAACCACCAAGAGGAAAATAACAAGTGTTGGGGAGGATGTGCAGAAATTGGGACCCTCATATGTTGCTGGTGGGAATGTAAAATGGTTCAGTCATTATGGAAATGCTTTGGTGGTTCCTCAAAGAGTTAAGCATAGAATTACTATATGACCCAGCAATTCCACTCCTAGGTATATTCCCCAAATAATTAAAAATAGGCACTCAAGCAAATATATGTACCCTTATGTTCATTGCAGCACTGTTCACAATAGCTGAAAGGTGAAAACAGCATGAATGTTCAGCAAGAATGAATGGAAAAACAAATTGTGGTATATACACATAATGAAATATTTTTCAGCCATGAAAAGGAATGAAACACTGATACATGCTACAACTTGGGTGAACCTTGAAAATATTCTTCTACGTGAAAGAAGTTAGAAATGAAAGGTCGTATATTATATGATTCTATTTATATGAAATATCCAGAATAGGCAAATCCATAGAGATAGTGAATAGATTAATAGTTTCCAGGAGCTGAGAGAAGAGGGGCATGGTGACTGCTAATAGGTGTAGAGTTTCCCTTTGGGGTGATGCAAATGTTTTGAAACTAGATAGAGGTGATTATTATACAACACTGTGAATGCACTAAATGCCATGGAATTATTCACTTTAACATGGTTAATTTTATGCTATGTTAATTTCACTTCTTTTAAAAAAATATAAGAAAGTTGTTCCATGAAAAAAGTGACTAGTTTAGCTTGGAACTCAAGCAATTGCATACAAGAGCTTTTCTTTGAGGCAACCACTGTACTTCAGTATGCATAAGTGCTTTATGCAGTCTTCCTGTTTCTTTGCAAAGAAATTTAAAAAGATGTGTTTTAACAAAAGTAATAAATTTTACTGCTTTATCAAGGACATTCCTAAGTGAAACTGGGTTTTTAAAAATAATGTGAATGTGTGGTGGTGAAGAATCTATTAGTACACTGCCTTGATTCATGCTAACATACTAGCAGTTTTACTTGCTTTTGCACCCAAAAGAGCAAATGTCAACAGAGGCAAATGGCATCTTAGCATTACTATGAAAATAATTCTGACTTCTTAGAATCCCAGAAAGGGTCTCGAGGATCCCCAGAGTCCACTTATCGCACTTTGAGAACTGGTAGTCTAGAATGTTCACACGATGTTTAATAATGATAGTCACAGTAGGCCCGCCCAGGTTCATGACCTTAGAGTCTGAATAACTTCATAGCCATCACCGTCAGTGAGGATTTGTCCAGCTAGCATGCCTGTTGGCCCTGGTTTGGCTTCTAGGGGAATCTCACTTAATGGCCTTCTATTATTTAGGTACTGAGTGAACTATAGAAATTTTAAATTACCTCCCACCAACTTCAGGAATTCCCCTACCATCATCGCACTGGAATCTTAGTAAACCTATTCTTTCTTCCACCCTACAGTGTGTAGAAAATATAATTTTCTTCCAATATTCCTTGATCTGGACTGGTGACATTCTGTAAGTGACATCTGACCATATGTGAAGACTAAGCAACTCTTTTTTTCATAGCTTTAACCTTGCAGACACCCATGCCCAAGAGTGGACAGTATTGCTTTCCCTCTAATGCCTCAAGAAAACATTTTTAGGTGTCACTTTCAACCCTACTGTCTTACTCCCTACAGATTCTTCCAAGGCAGTGTTCTGTCCCTGAATAAATGTCCATAATGCCAGGTCCCTCAGCAGCATACAGAGATGGAGCCAAACCACCAGGAGGAGAAGTGACTGTGGGCCTGGGAATTGTGGAATATGGGCCCAGTGAGAACACGGTAAATGTACTGTCAAATCCTCATTTAAATGAAGCAACTTTTAGTTGAGTTTTCCTTTTTCAGTATAGTTTTCTAACCCTGTTAGTTCTCTGTGACTATTAGAAACAAGAGTGAGAATCTCACTTCATCTGAATCCCCCTCTCGTTCAGGATCCAGAACATAAAACTTTTCTCTTTGGTAGGAGGCACTATAATTTAAAATATGTGTAGTAACCTCTTATGGAGCTGTCTGAAACAGATTGGATATCGCCCAACCTTGCAAATGAGAAGAGCTGTTAATAAATAGCACCCACTCATATAACTGAACAGTATCTGTGGGTGAAGCCTGGGGTATTTGGGAATATACTGAACTATGGAAGGGATAAATGTTTTATTGTAGATAATGGAGAAGATAATAATTAAAACAATTTTAAAAGTCACAGACGGGGATAAAATATTTGCAAAAAGCCTATCTGACAAAGGACTGTTATCCAAATGCACAGGGAATGCTTGAAACTCAACAATAAGAAAATGAACAATAATTAAAAAATGGAGAAAAGATCCGAATGGACACCTAACCAAAGAAGACATATGAGTGGCAAATAAGCATATGGGAAGATGCTCAACATCATACTTCATTAAGGAATTGCAAATTAAAGCAACACTATCTTCATCCACCTATTAGAATGGTGAAAATCCAAAATATTGACGACACGCAACTCTGGTGAGGATGTGGAGCCACAGGAACTCTCATTCACTGCTGGTGAGAATGCAAAATAGTACAGCCACTTTGGAAGACAGTTTGGCAGCTTTTTACAAAACTACACGTACTGTTACCATATGATACAATCAAGCAGTCGTGCTCCTTGGTATTTACTCAAATGCATTTGAAACCTATGCCCACATATCAAGGCGAACCTTGGGATACGCGTCACAGTGATAAATCAGACGATATAATTAGAGAAGCAAGAGAGTGTCTAGAACCCCCAACAGGCCAAACTTCAGAATGATGGATGTGGGCTTTCCCTGCCAGCAGCTCAGTAACAGCCAGTGGCTATAATCCCCAGGAGGGCAGGGGCCCAATATTTTGTTGTTCTGTCCCTTAACCATGGAATTTCTGTATGAGGATGCAGAGAGGAATGCCAGAAGTCAAGTCTGTGTCTTTTATTCCGCCTAGTAGGCACACCCAAGATCCATATGCTGAACCTCTCGACGGGCTGATGGGAAGTCTCCTGGGCCCGAGGCACACAGCTGCCTGGGCTCTGCTCTCTAGACGGAGGGCAGCGTGGGCAGTGGAGAGTAGCTGAGCCTTGTGGCAGAGCCCCCCAGCATGAAGGGGAATGGAGAGCTGAGGAAGCAGGACTATGATGGAAGGGGCAGCGAGGGTTCGCTGGGCGTTGCGAGGTGACGGGCATTTCCACCCAGCCCCCATGTCCACGGACAGCCAAAGCCAGACCGCGAGTAGAGGTAAAGCTGCTGTTGCCCAACGTGGGCTATATTCTTCTGGAGGTCCCTTTCCTTTTTCTGCTGTGGCTAAAGTTGTGACTAAGATGGGAACAAGAGGTGGGTAGTCTGGAAGCAGGAATCATTTGTCAGATGAATACAGAAGCCACTCGCTGGGAGTCCCTTCTCTTTGGAGATGAGCTGTTTGGGGATTTAGAAATTCGATAAGAGGGCAGTGGAGAGCAGCGGGCAAGAGAGGAACTGTGAGAGGCTGCCAGCCCAGGGATGGAGCTGGGAGCTGTGTGCAACAGGGCCAGAGAAGTGTTCATTGGAATCTTGAGTAGGTGGCTGAGAGGCCGCTGGTCCCAGTATCCACTGAAGATGGAAGAACTGGGGCAGAGGTGACTGGCCACTTGCCTAAGAGATAGAACTCAGGCACCAAGTAAAAAAGACTCCCATGCAGAACTGCCACCCACCCCCACCCCCAGCAGTCTCAGATGGCCTGCCCACACAGAAGCCAGTGGCCAGGAGGCAGGGTCTACTGCTGGGATATCATGGTGAGCACCCAGTCCAACAAAGCCACTGTGATGTCCTGCAGGCAGAGCCAGGTCCAGTGGGTAGCCTTGCTGAACTGTGTTTTCACGCAGTCCCAGGTGACCTCACCTCTGGAAGGAAAGCACAACATTTTGGGGTATGCGTGTGTAAGCTGTGTCAACTCACGAGGCTGCAGCTGTGAGTGGGGCAGAGTGGCCAGGGATGAGCAAGGAGCAGGGAGTGGGGCCACTGGGGATCCTGCCAGAGCTGTGGGTAAAGGTCTCACCTGCATGCCTCATGGCAGTGCTCCTGGGCCCGGGCCAGGGCCTCGAGCAGCAGGTGCCACAATGGCAGCAGCACGTTCTGGTAGAGAAGCAGGACCAAGTCCCTCAGAAAATGGAGCAGCTGGTTGAGGGCATCAGGGAGCTGGATCTGTAGCCGGACCACAGAAAATGGATGGGGTCAGAGTGCCCAGGGGAATGCATCCTGCTCCTTAGGACCCCGTCCGTGTGGGGCCGCCCCTTCCCAAGAACTCTGCCCCTGGGAAGGGGGGCCCTTCTCTGACTCCCTGTCTCTGGCTTACCCTCTGAGAGAGGCTGGTGAGGCTGTCACCAAACCAGGCAAGGTGGGAGGCACAGTGGGTAGAAAGGAAGCTGACTGTGGCATTGGTGTGCGCCCAGGCCAGCTGCAAGCTGGGCTGCACCATGGTGAGCAGGTGGGAGCCCCAGGCCGGCAATGTCTCCTCTAGCCAGCTGTAGGAGAAGAAAGAGAGGAGAGAACAGGGTGTTAAGTTTCCTCAGGCCTGCTTGGCACCCAAAGAACTGCTGGGGAAAGTGAGGGGGCGGGGAACTACAAGCACTTCCTGCTGTCAACACCTGGCCCAGTCACCCTCACCTCCCTGACTACTAAGCCTTCTCTCTCACACCTCTCCTCTCCCCTCCCTGGGAGGAGCTCACCTGTAGGTTTGCAGGCCGTAGGAGTAGAGCTTGGCACACGCTTGTTGGCTAGCAGGCAAGACACCAGATGATCGAAGCAACCGGCCAGTAAGGGAGGCTGAGTAAAGGGGGCCTCTGGTGAGCTGAGAGACGAGAGGGGCCGGGACTGGGGAGGCAGGCACTACGGGGCCCCGGGCAGACACTGCGAGGCAGTGGGGCAGAACTCTGAGTGCTCACAGGGTTGCAGAGCTGGCTCCAGTCTTCCCTGGAGCACGCTTGGAGAAGGCATGCAAGGCTGGGGGCTGAGCCCTTTCTCCTGCTGGGCCAGGTGAGCAGGAATGGGGCCGCCAGGTGAAGCCCTGGACTCAGGCGTCAGGAAGCCTCAGGTTGAGCGTCTGCCCTTCTACTTACTAGCTGTGACCTAAAGCTAGTTACTAAATTTTTCTGAGTCTCAGTTTCCTCAGGAGGTAAAAGGAGATAACACCTACTCACATGACACCATGAATATGCAAGCATTTCTATACTGCGAAGTACTAATCTGATTGGGGTGATAATGTCTTATCTCTGGACAGAACAATCTGTCTGAAAAGTGTTTACTTTGCAGTACTGAGGACTCATCAGGACAAAGGTGTGTTGGAGGGGGACTATAACCAGCTCTGTGCCCCACCACCGTGCCATCTTCCTTGCTTGCCAGTCGCGGCTTACCCTGGAAAGAGCTATGTGACCGGAAGTCATGGCACAGGAAAGCTATGGCAAAGACCACCAGCAACAAGAGTAGCCGTGCCCAGGGCAGCCGGGGGCCCCGTGCCTGCTGCAATAGGCCCTAGGGGGAGAGGGGAGGAGACAGTGGTCAGAGGGAGAGGGGCTGGTCCCTGTCTCAGAAGGCACACCTCAAGCCAGGCCTTCCAGGAGGAGCGTCAAGCCCTCACAGCATCCTGGAGGCAGCGGGAGGCTCCACAGACAGGTGGGGCAGGAATGTGACACAGGCCCAACCCGGGCTGTGCTGAGGCAGAGATGCAGGACAATGTGTGGGTTGGAGGGGGCTGGGTGCCAGCACCTTGCAGGCCACATCACAAGTGATGACATCCTGGTTGTTACAGTTGTCCTTTCTTAGCAGCTCCTGATTGGTAAGCTTGAAGGACTGAATGGTTTCTTGCAAAGACTTCTGCACCTATAGGATAAGAAAGGTCTGGGTTGAGAACATAAGATCTAACCCATGAGAGAATCCTGAGCCTCCATCCTGTTTCATTTTCCATGCCAAGTGCACCAAGAGAGCATGTTCTCAGGGAAGGGAGGACAGTGGCAGAGAGGCACAAACGCAGAACCCAGACAAGGCCCAGCCTGCCATGTCCTCCCAGCTCCTCACCTTCTTGGGAATCTGCTCCCAGGAGCTGAGCAGGTGCTCCAGCAGCAGGCTGTGGGGAGAGCACAACCCCCTCTGGTCAGGCAGCTCGCTTGGCACCTCCATCCTCCCGTCCCGGCTCCTTCTGGCTGAAGGACCCACCCCACCCACCCACAGAGGAGCGGCTTCCTAGAGGCCACGTCAGCAATGTTCCCACTCAACCTGAGAGGCATGAGCCCACAGAACAGTGACCGTGTTCCCCTTCTGCTTCTAGCAAAGGGACAGGGCAGGCTCAGACTGGGAAGCTCCTCTGTGCAGATCAGAGGTGGGCGACCCCCCACCCCACCTGCCTGGACTGTGACAGGTGCTTGGGGTACAGCTGTCTCCAGACGCTGGCACTGAGGGGGTCCACAGTCAGGCACTCGGTCAGGCTGCCCAGGAGCTGCATTGGGGGACAGAGGAGCATACTGCTGCAGCCATGGGGCTGGTGGAGGGGGACAGTGTTGAAAGGTCAGCATCCTCCCCTGAGTGAGGCCACCCAGGCAACACATCCACCCTTCGGGGTAGAGAAATAGTGTCAAGACTCCAGAAAGCTCTCTGAGAGGCTGTAAAGGGGAAGGCTGGGGCTCCTGAGCTAGAGCTTTGATTTCAAAGATCACACATCTGCAGGTGACAGGGCATCAGACACCACCCAGATCTGAATGCGCTGCCCTCTCTGGTCCATTCTTCTGAGGGCAGAGTGCAAGTGAGTGGGACAGATGGCTGTCAGGAGCTAGCTCAGGACATGCCTGGGAAACGGGCTCTGAGAAGGCAGATAGAAACCACTGCAGCTGACCCCTGGGAAAGGGAAAGAAGCCTCCCACCATTTCCTCACCTCTTTCTTCATCTCAGGGGGACAGCTACGGGTGGCTCTGGACAGGAAAGAAGGGAAGTAGGTATGCAGGGTGGCGTCCGGCTTTGCTCCAAATGCCAGCACCTTCAGTCGGGGGTAGAGCTGACACAGCTGCTCCTGCAGGCTGGGATGGAGGTGGGGAGGAGAGCCAGGCACAGGCTACAAAGGGAGCTGTGTGACATGAGCCTTTTGCCTGCTTCAAAGCCCATGCCCTGCCTGAGGGATAGAGTCACTAGGGGACTTACAATGGTTCCGAATCTTTTTACTTAGAGATGCCTTGGAAAATCTGCTGAAAGCCACAGACCCTCTTCCTAAGAAAATACCCACAGGCCAATCACACCCAAAGGTCCACAGGGTTCCAAGGGTTCACTGATCCCTAAAACCTACCTTTGAACTTCCAGCTAATGAATCCCAGAGCCAGTGTGGCTAGGGAAGAAGGAACAGGAATATACTGCCTGGTCCTGCCCCGGCACTGGGATCCCTTTACAGAAGGTGTGCCCAGAGCAGTCCTACCTGGGTGTCAGGGAGTTGTTGGGCATATAGGCAAAGTCCAGAAGTGGGAAGAGGTCCTTGGGGCCAATCATGCCAAAGCCCTTGGTGAGGTTGGGATGCATCCTGCAGGGGAGGGAACAAACAGGCTTGCTGGAGACCATCATCCAGGCCAGCTGTTTTGGCCATGACCCCAGCTAAGCCAACATCTAGGAGAAAGGGCATAAACTCCACCCACCCCAGCCCTCAATGGCGCCCTCCTTTCCCTTCCTCGCCATCGCATTCTGAGGTGGGAGGGGCTGGTACTGACTTTGCTCACATCTGCGGTGACCAGGATCATAGCATCCTACTTTGCTGAAACAGCTACCTGCAGACACCCTGGGCCTTCCCTGTGCTGTCCCCCCATTACTCACAGGAGCAGCCGATCCAGGTAGGCGATGGCAAAGGGAGACAGAGACTTGACACCCAGCACAGGCAGCATGATCCCCAACCACACTGTGGAGACCAAGGACAAGGAGGAAACCTCAGGCTGGCACCCACTGGGGACACTGAACAGGAGCTTCCTGGCTCCAAGTGCATCCCTCTTCCTTCCCCACTTCCTCGTTACCTTTCAGTCCCTCAGTGAGGTTGGCAAAACCTGCTTGACCCAGGGCCCACATGATGGTCAGACACTTTGCTGGTCGGCTCTGGTGGGACCTCAGGAGCTCCAGGAACTGAGGAGACCGGTGGGGAAGGCGGGTTGGGATAGGGCAAAGAACCAGGAGCCCCCAAAGCCACGTGGGAAGAGAGATGTCAACTGGGAGAGGAGGGGCAGGCTGAGCGGGAGTGGAGCACTATGGCAGCATGGTGTAGTGATTCCGAGCATGGGCTTCTCCCTACACTCTGCCATTCACTGGTTGACTGACCCTAGGAAAGTTATTGAACCCTGCTGTGGCTCAATCTTTCCATCTATAAAATGGGAATGACAGCAGTACCTACCTCATATATACCCAAAGCGGACACACAGTAAGTGCTAATAGTATTTCCTAGTATTACTAGTCTTACAGAGTCTTCCTCTATGCCATAACTGCCCAGCCTCCCCAGTCCTAGCCTCCTGGTGTCCCCACCACCCAGAGCTCACCTTGCCCAGGTTCGTGGTGGCAATCTTGGGCTTGTCTTGCAGAATGGCCTGGATACAGATGCGGTAACCGTGTAGGGACTCCCCTGGAGAGATACTCGTTCTTAGCTCTACTCACACTATTTGGCATCCCAAACCTGAAATCTCCCTTTTGGCAGTGGTGAGCCCAAAACCCTGACCCAGTAAATCCAAACTTCTTCCTCCCTTTCCAAGGAGTGTCAAGATTAACACATTTCTCTACTGGAAAGAGAACCACTCGGCCATGCTGGCAGCAGGAAAAAAGGAGTAGGCTCCCAAGATGGTTATCCTATGTGGGCCCCTCTCACCTGGTGTCTTATCTAGCTCTTGCAGCATGGTGAACAGACAGTGGTCAAAAAAGAGCTCCAGAGACCCTGCTGCCTTCGCCAGTAGCCCTCGGATGATCCCACGTAGCTCACGGCTCACCAGGCTGTAGGGATAATCTGGGGCCATGGGCCTCCACATGAGTGCTAGACCAGACCCTCTGCCAGCTCTGAGAACTCTGGTGCTCTCCCTGAGAACATGAGTGGAGGCAAAGGTCCCAGCACTGAGGCTGGCATCCTCCCTCTCCCAATGAATCCCAGAAACATTCACAGCCATGATGATCTGAGACTAGCTCAAATCACCCATGCAAATCAGGACTGTGGGGGCACTGGACTCTATGACTAACACACAGCCTCTTTAGAATGTTCTTAAACTTGTCTGAGCTGAGGGAGCCAGGAAGACTTACCATGAGTATGCTGACTCAGTGTGGGTTCACTTAGAGGAGCTTGTAGCTTGTAGTTGAGATAGCTGGCCAGGTCCTTCAACCACACGGACGGGTTCCCAGAGAACACGCTCTGGCTCTTGTCCAGTTCCTTCTGCAGAGCTGCCACGTCCAGCTGCCAGGTACATCCCCCCACCCACCCACCATGGTGAGTTGTGAGTGAGGGGTAGGCAAATGGGGTAGGGGTGGGAAAATGGTTGAACTAGGTGGTGGTAGGAAGAAGGGTTTCTGTTTTTAAGCATAAGTATGTGGAATGCTGTAATTTTGCTGCAACCAAATCTTTAGAAAGTAAGGAAGAGGATAACTGAGCATGCTGATCTGAACGCCCTATCCTCTTAGGCCCTTCACGTGTTCAAGGGGAAAACAGAGGACAAGATAGAAAATGAAAGATCAGTGGGAAAGGGAACTACAACCTGTTTCTCTACATCCTCTCTGGTGTTCCCGGGTCTTCAAGGATTTCCTCTCATCGATCTACGTTTCCACATAAACTTCTCATTTCCTTTCTATTGTAAGTGTCAACATTCTGTTCTCTTGGGGTTTTCATCTTTTCTGGAACTCCTCCTCTCAACCAACAGTGTCCCAAATCCCACAGGTCCCTCAGATGCCTGTCCCTCTTGCCCTCTTTTCATCTTCTCTACACCTCAAGCCCCCGCTTTTGTCGTGCCTGAAGACTAGGCACACTCACAGCTTTCAGCGCTTCCTCCAGGCTGCGGAAGCGGCCCTGCTTCTGGTTTTGGTTGGTTAGAGCTGCCACCTTCTTCGGCTGCTTCTTGTTCCCTGGTTTCTTATGCTCCTCCACAGCAGGGGGTGGAACCTGTTCCTTATTCTGCCGCTTCATGATTTTCTCAAAGCCCCGCTCATAAAGAGTGCTTGTGGTCTGGATTGGGGCTGGGTGAAGACAGGCAGAGAAAGGAGGGCCACCCTTGAGTCCCCAGGGCCTCACAGTAACAGGGGTCCCTTCCCCCACACTGTTCCCTAATTCATCTGCATAGAGGAGCCTGTCTCAAAGCCCCTTCTTGCTGGACTGCTCAAGCAGCAGGGCAGGGAGTCCTTCTGGTTGCTTTTCATCATCACAGCTCTTGAGTCCATAGGCTCTTTTCATAGAGATGGGGCAGTTCTTTATTAGACAAATCAGAGTATGTGGGAGCTAGGAGAGGGGTGGGATGCAGAGAACTAGCTTCTTTGGTAGGTAGCTACTAGTCTGGGAAGACAGGCTTTTTCCACCTTGGTTCTACCCTAATGGCTCTTGATTCAGACATGCCAACTCTATAATCAACAAGTGGCAAGCTTTTCCCACTCCTCTGGGAAACAGGCGCCACTGAAAATAATACCTACTGGGTGTTGAGTGTGTGGCAGGTCATTTCTCCCAGCTGGGCCTCCTGTCCATACGACCCCCACCCCCTGCTGGTTACTTAAGGAGGAGGCACCGTGTATAATGATCCAGGATGCCTCTTCCCTCTTCCCAGCTCTCAGACACCTGCCCAGAGAGACCAGGAAGGCCCGGGACAGCTGGGAGGCTTGTGTGCAGTGAACTGAGCGTCTGAAGACCGGAATGCTAGTTCCCTCTGACAAGTGATCCTGCGCAAGGTGTCAAACTTCACCGGGCCTCAGTTTACTCCTCCATGAGGTGAGGACGGCAACCCTCCCTTGCGCTGCCTGCCTCTCGTGAGGCTCCAAAGAGACAGCGCGAGGGTGGCGCTCGGGGGTCAGCCTGCGAGCTCGCGCTCGGAGAGCCGGCCGGTGTTCTGCTCTCCTGGGCTCTAGGAGTTGCTCGCTGCTACCCAGCCGGGCCGGGCCCGGAGTCGGCGGCGGCGCGGGTCGGGTGGGTACTCACGGGTCGAGTCGTATTTCCACACTCCGTTCGCCTCCCCGAGCGCCCGGCGGTCCCCGCCGCCGCCTCGACTACCGCCGCCAGCCGCAGGCCGCCGGCCCTTCTTCACCACCTCCCAGCGCCCCCCACCCGCCACCTTGGCCGCCATGGCTCCGAGCCCTCCCTCCTGGCCACCTCCCGGTTCCGGTCCGGCGCGGGCTCCGCGCTCTGCCACGTCTCCTCGCAGGCCCGCGCGCGGCGTCCTTCGCAAGGCAGCCTGGGACTTGTAGTCTCTCGGCGCTGCCAGGCTCATCCCGGCGCGGAGTGGGTGGGGCAAAGGCTCCCGGGGCAGAAGCTCCCTGCAGCAACCTCCTTTGCCCAGGCCAAGAAGCTGGGATGAGAGGCGATTGCATTCCGAAAACTTTTATTGAGCACCCATGTGAATGCCACTGCATTGAGTGGCTTGGTGGAACTGTTTCCATTCTGTTTTTTCTAGTAGCGCTGGAAGGATGGAATGTAAGGCATTCTCCTCACCTCCTGGGGGAGTTTGAAGATTAAATGCTTTCTTCCTTCTAGGAAAGTGCTGGCTTTTCTGTTGCTAGTGATTAAACTTTGGATTTAATGGGGTAGACAAATCTATTGCCAAAGAATAAGGAAGAGGATGGGGCTTGAGGGAAAAGGCAGTGTTGGGGGCCTGGGGTCTGGCGGGGAAGAGGTGAGAGGTGGAGAGTCCTAATGGGAGGCTGAGAAAAGTCTGGTGATCTGGGACAGCCAGGGTTGGGTTTCCCCTTCCAGACAATGGGCGGGAACCACTGTCTCCCACCACAAGAGTCGATCCCAAGTTCTAGATGCTCCAGGGAAATAGTGGAGAGCAGCACCAGACCTGAGGAGCCACACGGACAGGTACTGCTCGGACGCCACGTGGAGGGCCTCCCGCCACGCTTTCAGTATGGTGTGGACCTCAGAACCTTGATGCATCCTTGCAGAAGAGAATGTGGGAAGGTGAAATGCAAGTGATTTATCACAATTAAGGAAATGTGCTGTTTCGTGTACACCTGGGTGTGAGGATGAGATTCATACCTGCCATACTGAGGTATTATAGTAAGAACTGTAAGAGTCCAAAGTCCTACAGGATGAACAGCTGAGGCAGTGAGGAATTCCTTAGGAAGGAGATGGAAGACGGCTTCTTCAGGGAGATGGCAGTTGAGATGGATCCTGAGCAATAGGATTTTCATTGGCTGGGGATCAGGGTGGGTGGAGAGAATACACCAGTTGTGGGAATCTGTTGATTTAAACAAGTGCCTGTTGATTTAAACAAATGCAAACTGGAAGTAGTTCAGTGTGACAGAGCATAATGGGATTTTGGAGGTGATGAGGTTGGAAAGGGATCTGAGCCCATATGACAAGGGCCTTGCCTGCCAAATCTGGACATTATCCTTCAGGCCCTGAGAAGCCAGAGGGAAGGTGGTGGCATGATCCACTGTTTTGAAAAGGTAAATGAGGCTGTGTGAAGGATGGGTGGGGGAGGGGAAAGGCAAGAGGTAGATGACCAGCTCTTGCTGCCTTCTTCTGCCTGGCTTCCAGCCCTGACTGTGGCTGACTTTGCATCATGTAGCTCTGAGATAGAGGGCTTTCGCCAAGAACCATATTTGAGCCGATCATCAATCAATTCATTTTTCAGATCTCAGAGATCAACAACAATATCCTCTCTTTGTTTGATCCCTTCTGTGTCACCTGTATGATCCCAGAAAAGATCATTTTTGGAAGAGAAATGGAACTGGCTTTCCATAGAGGCAAAGGAGGGGGCTGCTAGGTGGAGATACATAGAAGGGGAGGGGAGGGATTTTCTTTTCTTTCGTAGGAATAGTCTGGAAGATCATCAGTTGTAACCTGGCATCTAGGAGATAGAAGTCATTTGTTTACTTATCCAGCAGCATTTCCTAAGCACCTTCTCTGTGTCAGGCCCTGTGCTAGGTAGCACTGGGGGATACACCTCACTTGCTTGTGAGTAACTTGAAGCCTGTGTGGGAAGCAAATATCTAAACAGAAGAATACAGTTTACCATCTTAAGTGTTCCACAGGACAGATACACTTAGTATGAGGTACCAGGAAGAGGTGGGGGAGAAGGTAGTCACTTTACATCCCTGAGCTCTAGGCATTCAAAGAGCAACCTTAGCCACTAGCCATGGAGGTGGGCTTGGGTAGGTCCCCCATGGGGCTTGAAGACTCAAAAGATGTTGGGTCAAGGAAGACAAGTGGGTGTCTAGTATGGGGACATGAAGAACAGCGAGCTCACTGAAGCACTGTCCCACAGTATTACTTTTCTATTGTTACCGAAACTGCTACAAACTTGATGGCTTAAAACAACATAAGTTTGTTATCTTATAGTTCTGGAGGGCAGAAGTCTGACACGGGTCTCACTGGGCTAAAATCAAGTTGTCTGCAGTGTTGTGTTCCTTTCTGCAGTCTCTGGGAGAGAATCCATTTCCTCACCTCTCCCAGCTTCCAGAAGCTGTCTGAATTCCTTGTCTCACAGCCCCCTTCCATCTTCAAAGCCAGCAATAGTGGGTTGAGTCACTCTCACATTGTATCACTCTGACCTCTTCTGTCTCACTCTTCTATTTTTTTTTTTTTGAGGCAGAGTCTCACTCTGTTGCCTGGGCTAGAGTGCTGTGGCTTCAGGCTGGCTCACAGCAACCTCAAACTCCTGGGCTCAAGCAATCCTTCTGCCTCAGCCTCCCGAGTAGCTGGGACTACAGGCATGCGCCACCATGCCTGGCTAATTTTTTCTATATATTTTTAGTTGTCCGATTAATCTATATATTTTTAGTTGTCCGATTAATTTCTTTCTAATTTTAGTAGAGACGGGGTCTCGCTCTTGCTTAGGCTGGTTTTGAACTCCTGAGCTCAAACAATCCACCCGCCTTGGCCTCCCAGAGTGCTAGGATTACAGGCATGAGCCACTGCACCCGGCCTCACTCTTCTACTCTTAGGGACCATCGTGATTATATTGGCTCCATTTGGATAATCCAGGCTACTCTCCCTATTTTAAGGTCAGCTGATTAGCTGCCTAAATTCCATCCGTGACCTTAATAACCCTTTGCGATGTAACCTCACATATTCCGGCGGTTACGATGTGGACATCTTTGGGAAGAGGCATCATTCTACCTGCCATACCCACTTCACGATCAGGGTGAGGTCTTGGCCTGAAGATGAAAGCTGGGCAATGAAGAATAATTGCCTTTTCCTTTTATAGCATCTACCTGTAATGATGGAGGGAAAGCCTTTAAAAATTAGGCAAGGGAGTTAAAAATCATCAAGATAAATAAAAGCAGGCAAGGAACTTGTTGGAGGAGAAAAACAGAGATAGAGTGTAAGGCCAGAAGGATCGATGTATGTGGGGGTGGAAGTCAAAGGGAGGAGGAGTGAATGAGGAACGAACAGACACGAGTCACTGATTTAAGGCTTGTATCCGGAGTCATTAGAGAAATGGCGGTAGTCTTGAAGGAGGGCCATGGGGTGGGGCCACAGAAGAGACACAGCCCCAACTACATCTGGGTCATACTCAGGACAGTGAGGAAACATCTACCAGGGCTAGCCTGAAGCTAGAGGAACACTCTGAAGGTCACACCTTTGCAGTCTTTGGGGGTGAGCCCTGAACCTTGAGTCAAGAGGTCAGAATTCGAGTCCAGGTTTCTACCACCTTGACAGAGTCATGCACGTGGGCCTCAGACTCTTCTCAGTAAATGGGGGGCTGGCCTAGGTGACCTCGAGGCTCTCACATTCATTTCAGCACTCTTGGTCCCTGTCGGGCTTCCAGGACATTGGTTATTATGGCCCTTTGTCAGGCGCACCACAGGAATGGCGCTGTGTGGATGACATGGGAAGCTTCCTGATTCCCTGTTCCCAGTGCAGCTTGTTCTATAGATGGGATCGCTTAGGCACTGCCGTCCTTCTGGGCTTCAGTGCTCAGAGCTGCTTGCTCTTTGTTATCCTCCTAGCTCTGTCACATGAGCCCTTGTCCCCAGCTGCATCACTGTTGTGAGCTGTGTGAGCTTTGACAAGGGGTGGGGACAACATGTAGTCCAGCTAGCCCAAAGGAGATGGAAATCAAGTCCCTGTTGGCCAGGCCACCCCGTTACATGCAGCCACTCTACTGGGCTGACCCTCATCATGGTCATGGCACCAGGGAGTTTTCCTCCTCAGGGATTGGGGTTTGGGGCCTTACCTTAGAGCCCTGTCACCAGTGTTGCGAGATAGGGCTAGGGCGGCCTCTGGGCCTGCGAGAGGCTGATAACAAGGCTGATAACAAGGCTGTGCCGCATAGCCATCACCTCGAGAGAGAGGGGCGCACAGGAGGTGGAAAGCACCGAGACCCAGGCTGTGGCCCAGTGGAGGGAGACATGGCATGGACTTTTACCACACAAGTTTATTTAAATAAAAGTGAACACATATGCAGGCTGGTGCCCGAGGGGCAGGGGTGGGGAGGGGGGTGGGAGGTAGACGTACAGTAGGGTCCAGGCAGAGTCTGTGTGGCGTGAACTGGGCTGCGGAAAGGAGCGGCTGGGGGCCTAGGCGCAGTGCTGGGCTTCGGCACTGGGGGCAGGGGCCTGGGTTGGGGAGCCCGGTGCCAGGAGGTCATTTCCATCCCTCACATGCTCCCCTCCCTTCTCCCTGACCCCAGGGCCAATGGCACCTCCTCCTCAGCCCCTCCTCCCTCTCCTGACATCAGCCTTCCCCTCAACTACTGGGAAATCAAAAGATAAAATAAATAAGAATGGGTGAGTCCTGCCCCAGCCCCCAGCCCTGGGGAAGGGAAGCCAAGCCAGGCACACTGCCCCGAGCCCGTGCTGTCGGCCCTGGAAAAGAACAGGTAAAGTGCAAGGAAAATCCAGTAAGTAAAAATATACCAATGACTTTGTCAAATATACAGCTGCTGGCTGTCAGGGAGCAGGTGGCTGGCTGGGGTGGGTGGTGGCAGCACCCTGGGAAGTGTTGGCCGACACAGCATAGAGACAACGGAAATAAATAGGGGTGGGGAGTGGGCAGGGTCCCGCCCGCTGGGCCAGTGCCACTCGAGGACAAGGACGGGCCTCTGCCTGCCTACCTGCCCCACCCCCCAAGCCCCGCTCGCCCAGGCTCCCCAATGCTGCAGCGCTGACACAGAGCACCCGGCCGACCTGGCTGTAAGGAAGGGATTATAATGTGGGGGTGGGAGCGGGGAGGGGAGGCACGGGGAGGCCGTGCAGTCAGCCAGGGCCGGAGCCGCCCTTAGTACTCGTCCTGGTCTTCTTGTTGGTGTTCTTCAATCTCATCGTCCTCAGGGGGTGCAAATCCTTCCTGGAGGGTGGGAAGGGAGAGGGACGTGGTGGGCCCGGCAGGCCAGGCTGAGGTGTCAGGTTTTACAGGAAGCTGAGGAGCAAGGGGCGCAGAGCCCAGGAGCTCAGAGTTCTGTCCGACTTTCCCTGCTAATGGCGCGATGTGACCCTGGGCTAGTGACTTCACCCCTCTCCCTTCATCAGCAAATGTTCTCCAAAGTCTCTTCTGGTCCTATCATGCTTCTGGTCTTAGGGCCAGGCCAGAATGAAGAGGGTGCAGAGGGCCCGGGGCACGAGCAGGTAGAGGGGGAGCTCACCTCAGTGGCATAGAGAATGCCAATGATGCCTGAGATGACAGGGCTGTTTTCACTTTCATGCTCCTGGCAGATGAGCTCGATGTCACGAAGTTTGCTGAAGTAGAAGTCACGCTCTTTCTCCAGCCCGTCCACAGTGAGCTTCAAGTCCAACAGCTGCTTGGGGAGAAGGCAGTACTCAAGCCAGGGGGCCCGGCCTCACACTCCCCTGCCTGCCCTCCTTGTGTCCCTGCAGACAACCCAGGGGCCTGGCTTTTGTAGCTGCTCTTACCCATCTCACTCACCTGTTGGTTGAGTTCAAGAATTTGGGCATCAGTTTCATGGCCCCCATTTCGGGCTGATGGGGGGTTCTTCCGGAGGATGCAGGGTGGGGCCACGTTGCTCAGTCGGCCAGAGGTCTGCATGTTTTTGGGGCCTGTGGGGGATGTCCTCTGTGGAACTGCCCAGAGGAGAAGAGTCAAGTGAGGCCATGTGAGCCCACAGTGCACATGGCAGGAGACAGCCTGGTGTAAGGACTGCGGGGACAGGCCCATGCGACAGGCAGGCACTCTCGCCCCCTCCTCTCCCAGCCACTCAGGAAGGGCATCGACACCTAGGCCCCAAGCCTTGGCCACATGGGACACTGCGGCAGCTAGGCAGCCCTTTGCTGCCTAGCTATAGGGAACTATAAGGAATTAAAAGGCACTACAGGGAACTAAAAGAAGGTGTGAGGTGTTGGGGTGGGGAGAGAGCCAGCCTGAGGGAGAGAGAAGAGGGAACAGTGAATTTGGAGAAGTGGGGCTGGAAGGGTTTGGGGCCCTGTCATACTGATAGCCAGAGCACGATGAAAAGCAGCTGGTGCAGGGTCTTTCCTACCAGAAGCCCCAGCCCAAAGCCACCCTCCCTGGGGGTGACCTCAGAGTCTCCTGACTGGAGGATACACAAGAAACCTGGCCCCTGCCTCTCCCAGCCCCTGTCTCAGGATGGGCTCTGTTCCCCTCTGCTGGGCTGGACCGGGTGTCTATGCAACGGTGGCTCAATCAGGGACCGGAGCTCCTTCCCAGCACAGCCGGCATGCTGTGGCTACTTGCTTTCTAGGCCTGCACCTCCCTAGACAGAGCGGGCTGATTCTAATGCAAAGCAAGCAGGCAAGTGGGGCAGGCCCAGGCAGGACAGCAGCGTAGATGGAGGAGGTGGCTCTGCTATGACGGGGTCCGACGCGGGCTGGGGCTGCTCCTCTCCTTTCCCTTCTGGGACCTAAACAAAGCCTCATTTCTAGAGACTCATCCATGGAGGACGTAGGGCTATGGGCTTTTGGCATGGGGGAAGACCTGATCCAGCTTGGCAAACTCCTGCTCCTGGGCATCCAGTGGGCCAGGGCAAGAAGGGGCTGGCACCAGGCCCTTAGCCTGGATGGACCTGGATGGGGAAACCATGCCACCTTACTGCCCCATCATCTGGAGGCAAACAAGTTAGCTCATGCTACGAAATGAAGTGCCCTGGGCCTCCTGCTACCAGCTGCCACTATCACTGGTGCTGGTGGCTCTCCTCTTAGAAAATTTTTGGAGCCCTCTCACCCCCTATTGTCACTCCCCCGGTCTAAGTGGGCAGCAGGCGGCGTCATCTGAACTCCGTGATAACAGTCTCCTCCAGGTGGCAGGGCCAGGCCGGTGGCCCTGGGGGCACTCATGGCTGTAGAGCCCTGCCGGCCCGGCCCCCCACACTCCCTCCCCCGGCTCGGGCACGTTACCTGCTGTGCCAATGAGTTTCTTGGATTTGTTGAAGATCTGATCACCTGGGTTAGGAGGTGGCGCTACGTCCTGGCCCTGCCGCGCCAGCAGAGGGTTGTAATCCTTTCCATCATAGTTTGCGTCAAAGAATTTCTTAAACCACTGAATAAACTCAAAATTATCTTGGAATTTTCCTTTCACTAATTTCTCTACAGGAATGATCTGAAATAGACCACATAAGCAGAACACTTTAACGCCTGCTGCCGTAGGGCCGCCTTCCTCTGTGAGAGAGCCACTGCTCTCAGGAAAGCCAGCCCCTGGGCTGCAGCATCCTCCACCTTCTCCACCTGCCCCCCTCCCGTGGCACGAGAGCAGACAAGTAGGCTGGCAGGCCCCGGCCTCAGATCCAGAGACATGCCTTTCCTACAGGCACAGGAAGAACTGCGCGGGGAGGTATCCCGTGGTTCTGCTCCTGTATGTGGGCTGGGGGCTCAGGACCCACAGCCCTGTGGCCCTCAAGGCAGGACAGTGAGCAAAGAGACTTTTCTTGGGCTCTGCAGAGAGATGGAACCTAATAGGGGCAGTACGCAGTGCCCCAGCGTCTGAGATGGGTAGGGTCCAGAGGGGAGGAAGGGAAAGGAATTGTTGTCATGATGGGATGTCAAATGTTATGGATTTTCCACTGTGCCTTGAGCTGGGGGAACACACTCCCTTGGAGAGTCGGGAGGTGGAGAGAGGCGTGAGCACTGGAATGACCCCAGCAGCCCCTGTGGCCCCAGGTGGCAGGCCATCTTCTTCCCCAGGGTCACACAGCTCCTCAGGGCCCCCTGGAGCACAGGCACCTACTTTGTCAACACCCATCTTCTTGAAAGCTGCTTGCAGCACCTTGAAGTTGTGGATGTATTCGTGCTCTAGTTTGGCCTGGAACTTCACCTTCCTCAAGTGCACGCAGCCAGGGAAGAGCATGTCCATGAACTGGCAGTAGGCTGCCCCTGCGGGAAGCACGGCTGGCTGAGCGGGGCTTGCTGGGCTGCTCTCAGTCCCTTCCCCAGGCCCCCAGAGTCTCCTGACTGGAGGATACACAAGAAACCTGGCCCCTGAGACCTAGGGAGGTACAGTGACTCGCCCAGGGTTGTGCCTCCAGAAGAGGTGAGAGGTGGACCCAGAGTGGCTGGACCAGACCTCGTGCTGTTAACCTGTGGCTTCACTGCCTGTCCTGGCCCTCGGCTCCCCACTCTCCCCCAGCCCCAATGCATAGCCCTTCACTGTGCCTCTCTCGCCTTTCACTTTTCCTTCTGCCATTTCCTGACTTCTACTCCAAACTGTTTGACTAGCTCAGGCTCTCCAGCTCTCCTCCTTAATCTTAATTACAAGCTATGGCCAGGCAGTCTATGATGTTTCAATGATGGACTTCACATGTGACAGTGGTCCCATAAGATTATAATACCGTATGTTTAGATGTGGTTAGATGCACAAATACCATTGTGTTACAAAATTGCCAACAGTATTCAGTACAGTAACAAGCTGTACAAGCATGTTGTCCAGGAGCAATAGGCTGTAGCCTAGGTATGCAGTAGGCTATTCCATTGAGGTTTGTGTAAGTATACCCTACGATGTTCTCACAATGATGAAATCACCTAACAACACGTTTCTCAGAATTATCCCCACCATTAAGTGACACATGACTGTACGTTCCCTGCTGTGGCCGTTCTGCAGTCCTGCCTTCCTTTCCTTTCCCTCCAACTGGGCCTCTTCCCCCATCCCCGGCCTCCTACCTGAACAGAGCTGTTCTATCTTGGTATAGTTGAGGTGCAGGGAGTCATTGACCCATGCAAGCATATCATGGCGACTCAGATTTTCGCTGGTCACAGATGTGGAGTACACATTGACGGCCATACCCCAGCTGCAAAGAAAGAAGAAAGGCGAGGTCAGCACCTGACCCTGGTGTTCTTTAGTTGTCAGGAAAGGAGGGGCTGCATGACCCCTGGGGAGGTGAGAAGCATTCCCTCCAGCACTGGCCTTGCAGTTTAGCCCCCAGAGAAGGGGTCCTTATTCATTCTTTAAATATTTAATGCGTGTCTACTATATGCTAGATGAACTGGTGGTTCAGAGTTAATTGAGATGGTCTCTGCCTTTGAGTAGTTTATAGACAGGCAAGCACCCTCAGTAAGGAGCGCTGGGCAATAAAAACAAGCACACAGAAGTTCAGGGATGGCACAAAGAAGGGCGTGATCTCATCTGCTTGGCAGGGTCAGTGAAGGCTTCAGAGCAGAGGTGTTGGAGCCTGAAAGGAATAGGAATTTTCCAGACATAAAAAGGGATGGGATAGAAGGGCATTTCAGACACAAGGACTAGCAAGAACAAAAGCACAGCTTATTCTAGAACCAAGTTGTTCCGCAGGCCTGGGGAGCAGGTTTTTGTGTTGGGTGTGGCACAACGAGGCTGGCAGGGACAGATTGCAAGGGCTTTGTTTACCATGAGGAGGCAGCCGGACTTTCTATGTAGACAACAGGAAGCCATTAGAAGATTGTAAGGAGACAATAACTTGACCAGATTTGTGTTTCAGAAAGACAGCTAAACTTTGCCTCTCCTCTGACTTCAGACTCCATATTCCTGTGGCCTGTGGCCTGCTGGCTGACCAGAGGCACCTAATCTCCACTTGTCTAGAACCTTCCCTTCACACAGGCTTCTCTCCTGTATTCATTACCCCAGTGGATGTCACCAGCAGCCACCAGTTGCCCAAGTTAGAAACCGGCAGGGTCAACTCAGACAGCCTGTTCCCCTCATGCTCCCATGGAGCCATTCCTCAAGTCCTGGACGCTGCCCCTCAATCTACCCTGCCCCTCTCACTCTCGGAGTGTATGCATTCCTCACTCTCTGCGGGGGACTGTTCCAGAACCCCAGATACCCAAATCACGGATGCTCAAGTCCCTTATGTAAAATGGTGTAGAATTTGCATATAACCTAGACACATTCTTCCATATACTTTAAATTATCTCTAGATTACTTGTAATATCCATACGATGTAAATGCTTGTTATTTACAATGTAAATAGTTGTTATACTGTATTGTTTAGGAATAAGAAAAAAAGTCTGTGTATGTTCAGCAAAGATGCAACCTCCCCCCTTTTTTCCCCCAGATATTTTCCATCTGCAGTTGGTTAAATTCCAGGTTGGTTGAATCCATGGACGGAACCCATGGATGCAGAGAGCTGACCATTGTACTCTCTCTCTAGCTCAGGTTAGCAGGAACCTCCTAAAAGGCCTTCCAGCCTCCAGCCCCTCCCTCCTCCTAAGCCATCCCTGACTTGACTGTGGGCAGAATCTACCTAAAGGCAGGCCTGCTCCCCTCCCCAGCGTCAAGCCCTTTTAGCCAGAAGTCACAAAGGAGATGGCCATTGGCTGAATTTGCCTTGCAGACTTTGAGCTGTTTAGCACTCAGAGTGTTGGAAACATTTTTAAATTAGTGCCTAATATTTTCAAGTTGGTATGTTTCATACAAATAATTCGGAGCTTCTGGCTTTTGGAGACGCTGAGCCTATGTTCCCGCAATGAGAGCAACAGCTGGAGCTGAGCCAGCAGGCAAGAGCGCCTCCTTCCTACCCCGCCCCCACACAGAGGCCAAGTGTCAGCTGCTGATGGTCACTGACTTGCACTTTTGAGAGGGAAATATTTCTTATAACTAGGTCTTTATCAGAAATAGAGAAACAGAACACAGGTCAAAAGGACTGTGTATTCCGAGAATCGTGAGAACTCGTATTTCTGGAGCGAATGAAGAATTTTCTCCAGGCTTACCATGTAGAGTGTCTCTGTAAAGTAAGAATACACCCAGCCCACTTCCCTGTCCCCTGTAGCCATCTGCTCTTACAATGTGACCCCTCCCTACCACTTATCAAACTCCTAAATGGACCCCATCTCTTCAGCCTTCTCCCACTTTGCTCCCCCGGTTGGGAGCCACAGGCAGCTCCGCTTTCGCCCGCTGTCTGGAATGCTGCCCCCGCCCCAAAGTCCATCCATTCTCTGCTCCACAGTTCTCAAACTGAGGTCCCAGGTCAGCATCACTGGGGTTAAATGGGCATCAGCTTGTTAGAAATTCCAATTCTCTCGCCCCGCCCCAGACCCTACTGAATCAGCATCTGCCTCTGACCGAGATGCAGATGCGGGGAGGATGTTGGCACGGTCAGGTCTGGGAAGCGCTGCTTTAGAGCGGGGCTCGGCATGGCATCTGCCGGGCTGTGCTCCCCCGACGCCCCCACCCCGACCCCAAGTATATATAATAGAACCTCATTATATGCACAAATTTAAATGGATTTTTTGAAGAAAAATCATGAGAGAAAACTCTTTTATTCCCAGTCCTTCCTCTTCCTAAAAATAAACCTTGTTCGTCATTGCCCAGGGAAAGGGAGGCCAGGCAGGGCCAAAAAGCCAAGAGAAACAAAAATTATTGTCGTGGGAGCCTCTAAGGACTCAGGACCTGGCAATTTCAGAGATTTCCGAGGGTAATTATGACTGCAATTGAGTCTCCTCTTACACAATGGCTTTCAGCCCACTGCCCTGTACCCCGACCCGAGTGGTCGCCAACTGTCTGCCCCCCATGTCAGGAAGTGCCTTGAAGCCAGGAGCAGGGTATCCGGGCCTGTCACAGGCAAGAAGTTCAGAAAAGCTGCTGAACAATCGACACCTCCTCATGTCCTCTCTTTCTGAATTGTCTTTCATCACCTTCTGGCCTGGGTCCCCCACCCCCACTCAACCTTCGGGACTCCGCAGTGGAGTTGGCATTGTGTCCAGGGAACTTTCCCTGAACCCCTATGTGAAGATATGTCCCTCCCGTTCCTACAGCACCCGAGCACAGCTCATCACGGCATTCTCACATTTCCTTGAGATCACTTGTGTCTGTCCCTTGCCCTGACTGTAAGCTCTCCAATGGCCAGGCTACGTTCCATTCGCTTTTGGGTTCCAGACCAATTCTCAGTGAATGACAATTGCCTAACCATGTCGGTGGAACAGAATTGCAGAGACTGGAGTTAGGAGAGTGTTTCTGAGTTTCCAGGGACAGACCTGAAGTAACAAGAGCAGGAGGAGTGGGCGGGGGTGGATGGTCACTGAGCTTGCGAAAGAGGCAGAGTGGGCAGGGTCAAGGGACGGGCATTTTATTGTGATGAGTATTTATTTTGTTACAGACTGTGAGAAACTGAAAAGATTTGCCCTTGTCCTCAAGGAGTTTATAGTCTTAACTGGGGACACAAACACACACGAGCGCAGTATAACCAAATGCCCAAAGCGTGGTGAAAACAGTGAGTGCTACAGTCAGGAAGGAGAGAGTGCAGTTAAAGGGAGATGGATTTGAATGGCCCCGAAGTATTAATGCAAGTGGTCAGCCTCTGCCAGGTCCCCGGGGGTCTGCAGAGGCCTGCCAGGAGCTGGGTGCAGAGGGCACAAGCTATTCTGGCACTGTCTGGAATGACTGTCTGGGAGCTTTTCACAGGCTCAGAGACTCCTTTCTGCAGAAGGCCTTGGGGCCCCCTGGGGCACGGTGATTGTGGCCCTGCTGTGGCTGACACACTGCTAGGGCTCCAGGGTCTGGGCTGGTCAGGGGGGTTCTGAGGGTCATCTTAGGTTGGCCCTGGGAGTTCCTGAGCCGGTTTAGGGATTTTGTTCTGTTTAAAGTGCGTGAGTTTCAAGGGTGGATTATTGAAGAAAAGTGGAGGCAATGGTCCTGGTCCAAACTTGTCCTCCAGTTTTTCACTGAAATCATTTGAGCTTTAAGGGGTCTTCCAGTCTGAGGGAAGCTTTCCTGGGGGTCCACAGGACTGGACCTGGTTCAGGCCCACTGCACACATTCCAGAAGTTCTTTACTAGGAGAGCACCTTAGCTTCTCCTGCAGAGGCTTTTCAATAGGCTAGAGTGAAGCCCATGCATGTGTGTTTAAGACATATACTTATATATTACATGTAATATAATATACATGATATGTAAATTTCTTATATAAAAATTTATGTATATTATACACACATAAATATATATTTAATACCCCAGGTGATTCTGGTGCACAGCCAGGTATGAGAACTACAGCCCTCATCTGATACATGTGCTTACTTGGGATTCCTGGTCTGTGTTGCCATGGCATAGACTGGGATGTTGGGATGTTTTGTCACCTTCCTGGGAGAGAAAGCGTTAGCTCTCTTCCTCCTTGATACACAGGAAAAAATCTCCAGTTTCCCTGGAGCTTAGAATACAACTAAAGACCTTGCTATCCGGGCTCCAAGAGTCAGCAAAAATTACACAGCTACTTGAAAAGATGCCCCAGTCTCTAAGCTTGGCCACAAACTCCCAGTTCTATCAGCGTCTGATGATGGGAAGGCATTTTCCGCACCTTTGATCAGTGTGATTCTAAGGTCCCACATGTGCAACAATGCCTGTAAGAAGAGAGTTGGAAAACATGGCTCCTTTCAGGGAGCAGCAATCAATCATGCTGTCACCCCCTAGGTGGCTTCTGGGGAAGGGGGCAGCTGATACTAGGAACAGAGCCTTAGTCTCCCTCAGGACTGGCTCAGGTCCTCCCAGGTGATGCTTCTCTCTGTTCTGGCCGAGGTCCATCTGGCTCAGGAGAATTCATCCAGGGCACCCAGGGGTTTCTGCAAGGAGTCTCTGTCACACTTGCTAGAACTGCATGAAGGACCAGCCTCCTCATTTCCTTATCCCTCATTATGCTGTGAAAGGCAGGATGCCCTTTTAATTTTCCTCTCCTAAATTTTGCTGTGTAAACAGAACTAAACATGGCCAGCAGGTGGCACCCAGGTCCTGAGCAAAGATTCCTTTAAATGTTTTTCCCTCATTCCCAAATTCCCCTTTTCTGATCTCAATTTAGAAAAGGGAGAGTGCCTAACTTCGATCTAGTATCCAAACAGGAAGCCAGGTTCAGTCAAAAGCTGGTGATGTGATGGAAGGGGGTGTGTGGAAAGCTTACTGCTGGCCCAGATGTCCCCTAAGAGCTGGGCTGGCTGGAGTAGCCTAGAGCATTGTGTCTGCTCTAAGATTCTGGACTGAACTAAACCAGGCTCCCTATCCCCCAAAGCCACAAGTTGAACTCAACTGGTCTAACTTCTGATGGCCTTTTGAATTGAGGGTTCACTTGGGCCTGGACTAGAACCAGACCAGCCGCTGGGGGCAGAGGTATAGAGAGCATTTGCCCGAGCATCTGACTCCAACTGGACCAGCTGCTTCCAATTACAGCAAAGACGCAGGCTGAGGAGATGCTTAGTGATGATACACCTGTTCCCAAGAGTGCCTTCGCCTCACCTGAGAGAATGGTAGGTCACCACCCAGAGGGGGAGACTCTGTCCCAAGACATGTAATCACAGGGTCTCCCAAGCCTGTCGCCTTGTTTCTAGCATCATCTTTGGCACATGGTGACTGTCAGGGGAAACAGACCTGATTGGGTTATGGCATGCCACTATCCAGGGTGGCTGGAAACCCCACTTGAAGATCAGCCTGAGACTTGTCCTTGGGATAACTAGGCCTGCTCTGCAGGGGCTTGACTCCTGTTACCAGGTCTGGAGTCAAGAGAAAGAAGGCTGAGGTTTAATCTGGTGACTCTGCCAAACCACTTCGTATGCTAGGACCATAAGGTTCATGGTGCCTCCACTGGCAACAGGGAAGGCGGTTGCAGCTCTCATTGGGAGAGGGGAAGCTTCTGGTCATTCTGCACACTGAAGCCTTGAAAAAGGGTCATCAAGACCAAATCTTGCTATCCTCAGTTCCTTCCCAGACATGCAGGACATCACTTAGATCTAGGCATTTATATTCTTAAATCATAAAGATGACCAGTAAGTCTGCATAACTCTGAAATGTCAGATTCTCATAGTTAATAACCTTATCAACAGCCTAAATCTAATTTTGGCTTTTTGTTTTTAAATCTTCAGGGGAAATCTATCTTTTACAAATATGTCTTGAAGATATTTCAGGGGCCCCCAGACTTCTCTAGTTCTCTAGGGCTCCTTTTACCCCAACTTCAGCCCAGTACTTGTTGGTCCCTGGAAGAGCTCCCTGCAGTTCCCAGGCCTCCACCCTCTGCCCAGAATGGCTATAAAAGATGCACCAGGTCTTCCAGTCCTGCAAGAGGTGGCAGGGATGCCTCCGGCAAGCCGCAAAAAGGCAGTACTTTAAGAATACTGGATCTCCAGTCTGAACACTTGAGTTCAAATCCCGGCTCTACCATGTCCTAGCTGTTTGATTTTAGGTCTCAGTTTCCTCATCTATAAAATGGGGAGAGTGACAGTTCCCAGTTCATAGAACTGTGATGAAGATTAAGCGAGCCATGTATACAAAGCTCTGAGCACACAGCCTGGCATACAATCAATATTCGGTAAGTTTTAATAATATCACCGGGGCAGATGGTGAGGATCGAAGGGCACTTGAGAAGCAGGCGCCTGACACACAGCCAGCCTCTGGGCTCGAAGACCATGGGATGGCCAGTCCAGAAGGGAGACAGACCACAGAACTGTACTTTTGTCTGCCCCTTCTGTCTAGAGACAGCCATCTGGACTTCCTGAGCTGGGCTCTGACCATGATCCCTCCCCAACTCCAGATTTCCCATAGATTCTGCATTGTGGATGTCATCCTACCGGCCAGGAAAACTGGAACAGACGCTGTGGGATCAGAAGAGAGAGAACTCTGTGGAGCCTGCCAAAATGTTTCCTGCTCCTGACGTGGGGCTATGCCCATTGTCACCGGGCTACCCCTTCCTGCCCAGGCCCAGGGAGCTGAAGTCACCTGTTTGGAAAATCTGCAAAATTGCTACCCTTGCCCCAGGTTATTCTAGGGTTGCATAGAGGCAATATGTGCAGGCAGCCATGAAGGGTTCTGAGGGGCTGCAGGAGCCCTGCCAGCGGGTCACAAAGCCCTGGCAGATCCAGCCAATCACCTTCTTTTCATGGACAGACAAAGACCTGACTCATAGAGAGGCTCAGTCTCTCAAAGCTGGACTAGTCAAAGGTACAGATGGGGCAAGTGGAGTAGTTCCAGGGCTGGCCGGGGCACCAGATGTTCCCACTACAGCAGACCCAGGACAGGGATCTGGACGGTTGTAGGTTCAGGTAGGGACTGGAGCTTCTCCAGGATTCTGTTCTCGTAATATTTTTAAGTCACATAGCTGTCCCCTAATATCCTGAGCCCTGCAGAGGTCACAGCCACTGGGGTCCTGGACATGTCCTGCTGAACACTGATCTCAATTCTTACAGAAGTTTTCCGAGGCTGGTCGGGATGATGCTGCCAGGGGAAGGAGTCCTCTGGGGGAGTTCTGGCTAAGTTGCTCTAGCTGATCCTAACTCCAAGGGTTAATGGAAACCCAGGAGTATAGTAAGCAGAACTCCTTTTCATTGCTAAAATTAATCCATTTCAGTAGGGGACATCTAGGTGGGCAGATAGAAAGGCAACCCTTTCTTTGTAAAGGCTCTTCACTGGAGATCTTTAAGTTCCTCAAAACACCTACTTTTTAAGTCAACAAATGTCCATGGAACCACCCATCAACCCGAGGCCCCCACCACCTGTCTCCTGGAGGCAGTGTGTTGGAAACAGGTTTGATGGCAGAAGGTGTGGCTTGGCTACACGCTTTGCCACCAACTGCCTGTGAGATGTTGGGCAAGTAGGTGAAGGTGCCCAAGCCTGAGTTTCCATGTTTGAAGAATCAGAATGATGGTATTATTGAACATGGAGTTGTTGTGAGGATAGTAAGAGATACTGCCTATGGGAACCAAAGTTCATCATCACCCTGCCTTGGGGGCTGAGCAACCTTTACTAACAGAATCTTCAACATATCAGACTCAAGTTCTTTCCAGCACCCTGAACCAACTCCCCACAGACCCTCTGGTCAGGGTGAGAGAGCAGAGACAGGCTTGGCTCTCTGTTCTCTGCTGCTTCAGGCAGACAGAGCAGTGCTTTTGGAGCTATACTGCCCCGTTCTCTCTTCAGTTAGTACTGGCTCGGGGCTTGGTACACACACAACAGCTGCCCGATCCCTATTTATTGAATGAATGAATGAATGAATGGGGAAGGTTAAACTGGGATGTGGAGGGTCCAGATGGCAGGTGGGCGTGGTCAGGTTGGTTTTCTGGTCTCCTTTCTTGTTTCTTGATGCTGAGGTGCTGTTGGCTACATGAAGAGAAGGATGCAGAGTAGGATGCTGGCTGCACTCTTTGGCTGCACACAGCCAGATGCTGCTTGAAGCCTTGGGACTCTCAGTAAGAAGTTTAAAAATCTTCCTCTGATGCATATATTCCTTATAGCAGGGCTTTAGGATGGTTCTGAGAGTGGACCTGGTGGCCTGCACTGGGTGGTGGGTTGCAGGCCCATCTATGGCTAGCCTGAGGACAGAGAGGGAAGGGAGCTGCAGTACCGATGTGATGTGTTGGGAAGAGAACATTCATGTTTTCAGCGGCCTGGTGGGGCTGATGTCTCCTTAATGGCAAGGTCGGAGCTGAACCCAGGCATCTGAACCCCAATCCCGTGCTCTTGCCACACCACCACGGTGGGGCAGGAAGAGCAATTTCATTTTGCATGGTTCTAGAACAGGGTGGCTCGCTCTAATTCAGCCCCCTGAGAATTAGGAGGGAAAGGAAATTTCAGAGGTTTTCTTTATATTTCTCTTTCCAAGCGACTGCAACATTGCCTCAATCTCAATCAGCAAGTGTTTACTGACTACTGACACAATGTGCTAAATACCCCGTGAGGCGCTGTGAGGACACGGGATCATTTTAAAGCATGAGTCTTGTCTTTAAGGAGCCTTTGGTTGAAGAGATAAGAGTGATTCATAAACAACAAAGAACCCCGCAAAGCAGGCTGCATGAAGCGCTGAGCAGTGAAGTGCACTTGGCTTTTATGTGCTCCAGGCGCATGTAATGGATGAGTGGGGGCTCGGCAGTTGGAGGGGTTCTGGAGGAAGGTGGCACCTAATCTGGGCCGTTACAGATGACAGGATGTCAGACGGCAGTGAATAGAAAATGGGAAATTTGGGATATGGGAAACATGTTTATTATAACTTTTATTTTTAAAAATGAGCATAAGACCAATGACTCAGTCTCGGAGGAACGTTGGGGGATGCGATGAAAGGAGAAGAGGTAGGACAGGGAGCCAAGGGAGGGGCCGGTTTCAAAGAGGAGGTCATCTGCCTGTGAATGAAGCTACCAGACCTAAGGTGGGGTCATTAAATTGTGCAATAAGAAATGGAGACACTCTGAGTCATTTTGTTGGAGTGTGGGGACAAAAGCTACACCTGCAGACAGTTACAGAGTCCCAGATCATCCACCCATGAGGATGCTGGAAAGTCAAGTCTTTCAGGTAGACTAGTGAGGGACTGTCTGTAGGGCAGAGAACATCTTGATTCTTTCAGTTAAATTCTGAAGCAAAATAGAGATTAAAATTAGGCTTGTGCTCTTTATCTCGACATCCCACCCATCCTCCTTCAGATTCCATGTCCTAACCTTAAGTCCTAGATCTTATCTGTCCAAGGATGCTCACGAGTGCAACCTCGTGATATTTCTCCAGCTATTCACAACATTGTGTCATGAATGAAAAGAAAAGTGGGAAAAAATGTTAATATAATAAAATCCTCACTAAGTTGAATGTTTTATTTTTTGAATATTTGGAAAATCGTGTCTTAAATATTGATTTACTGTTTTAACTGTGGTTAATCAGATCTTTTTGATCTTTAGTTTTGTGGGAAATTACTGTATTAAGTCAGGGAAAAATAGACAAAATTGATTCCTAAGGACTTTTCATAGCCTCAGATCACTCGTTCTCTCATTGCCATTTATGGAGTATGTGCCAGGCATGGGGCCTATAGAAAGGAATGGGACTGAGTTTGGGCCCTCGAGGAATTCATGGACTCAGGTGGGGGAGGTGGACAAGTGAACAAAGTAATCAAAGGGCAACACATTTCACTCCAACCCCAGATACAGGAAGACTATGCCATTGGAGCAACTCTGCTTCCTGGGCTAGGGATAGCTTCTTAGAGGAAGCAGAGTTTGACGTGGGCCTTGAAGGAGGATTCATCAAGAAAATAAAGAGTCAAGAGGAAAGGGGAATGTATAGAGATGGGGGAAAGTACTGCCAATAGTTCATCCCCGAATGCATGCTGGGGCAGAAGAGATGTGGTTAAAAAGGCAGCCACCTCATCAGGAGTGCTGTCATGGTTAAGGAGTTATTTTATCCTGAAGGGAAACTCACCAAAGGATTTTTTTCCACATATACAATACATTTTTAACAATACAAAATAATATTGGTAATAATATATAGTTAAAATAATTCCCAAATCAAAATTATAACAAATGAAATTACAGCATTTAGAAACTACATTTAATTTATAATTCCTCAGAGGCTTCATTTTATATTATCCTTTCCTGTAGAAATTGAAGAGATTCCCAAGTGGTGCTGCAGAAATCAGAACCCCTCCAATTTTTCTGTAAACTTTTAGTTTTGAAATAATTTTAGACTCGCAGTTGCAAAACAGAACGAAGAATTCCTGTGTATCCTCATCCAGCTTCCTCCAATAACATCTTACATAACAATTATTAAAACCAGGAAACTCACGTTGGTACATTTTTAACTAAACTACACACCTTATTTGATTTCATCAGTTTTTACATGCACTTTTTTTTTTTTTTGGTATACAGCCTATGAAATTTTATCACATGTATGGATTCACGTAGTCACCACTCTACCAGAAAACAGAACTGTTCTGCAACCTCAAAGAAATGTCCTCACGCTACCCCTTTACAGCTGTGCGCTCCCCCTACAACTCGAACCCCTGGCAACCACAGATCTGTTCTCCATCACTCTATAATTTTTTCATTTTGTGAATGTTATATAAATAGGATCATACAGTAAACTTTTGAGACTGGCTTTTTTTTTTCTTCTCAGCATAATGCCTTTGACTTCCATCCAAGTTGTCGTGTGGATAAATAGTTCTTTTTTTTATTGCTGAGTAGTATTCCAAACACTTATCCACTGAAGACATCCGGGTTGTTTCCAAGTTTTGGTGATCACAAATAAACTCTATGTGAACTCTCCTCAGTCTTTCCTTGCTTTGTCCAGAGTCTGGCTCTAGGAACTGCAATCTGGTTGGGGTTTGCAGTTGGAAGGCCCAGGCCTTTGGTGGGGGAGGCAGGGTTAAATACGAGGTGCACAAGCAACTCTTTGGACTCACTGTTCCCAGAATTACGGCTTTGTCTCAGTCTAAACCTAAGCCTGTACCCCTGCCTCAGAAGACTCCTGCTTCTTCCATGCATTTACACTATCACCCAAATCTGTGGCCTTATCTTTCTAGAAAGCATAATTTCACCACGGATAATTTAGAATTTTACTGCCCAATTGGAGGAATCTTTGAAATGAGCAGAATTGTTGGAGAGGCACTTTAGAACAAAAAGGGAACAAAGTTTCAAACATGCAGTTGTTTGTAGGATTATGGGGATGAATCCACAAAGGTCCAGAATGACTCATCTAAATTTCTACCGAAACTTGCCCAATAGCCTCTAAACCAGAGCTAAAGAACAATTAAAATAAATAGTAAAAATCTGACAGAAAAGAGACTCATCATACTTTAAACAAGTCCTTGGAACATCTCTACCCTCCCAGTCAAAAAACCCAGTGGGAGGGATATAGATTTGCTCAGGACCTTGGGGTCATAAATAGAATAGTCATCCTCCCAAGAACCAAACACTCTTTCATATCCTTCTGAGGCTGCATATTTTACAGTTGTAGATACATATTCTGCATTCCTTTAGATCAAAATAGTCAATATTTACCTTCTCCTGGGAGAATCAGTATACCTGGATTGTTATGCCCCAAAGATTTACTAAGGCCCCTCCTACTTTTCATAAGTCCTCACCCACAACCTCAAGGGCCTTAAATTTCCCTGTTAATTTTATTCGTTTTTGATACATGGATGACCTTTTGTTGTGTTCTAAAGATGAGGTAAGCTCTAAGACTGATTCCAGCTATCTGCTCTTTTCTTTCAGAAAGAGCATAAGGTTTGCAGAGAGAAGTTCCAATTGTGTCAAAATTCATTATGCAGAACATAATTTACCCCAGGGAGGTAAATCTTTTACTTCTGACAGACAATAGCCCATTCAAAACTTTCCCAATTACTCCTAAGAAGACACTTAAGAAGAATCCTAGCTAATACAGGTAGTGGGTTTCCAACTTTTCTGATATCATCACACTAATAACTTAACCAAGTGCAAATTTCTTCCTTGGGAATCTAAACATGAAGAAGCCTTTTGTAAATTAAATCAGCCCTTCAATAACCTGCCACTCTGGGCTTCCCAAATTAACATATACCTTTCTACCCATTTGTACATGTGAGATATAGATAAATCTTTGGTGTTATGACTCAACTTCGTGGTGAAGGAAACCAGAATGTGTCACCCTAAAATATGCCTCTTTGCCATAAAAATTATTTTTGAACTAAAGGCAGTTGAGAAGCAGCAAATAGAGGAAGAGCTCTCTCTCTATCCTCCTGCATTTCTGCCTCAAGACAGGATACATTAATAAGTTCTCCTTTACTAGAGATGGCTCTTATCAGCCCACAGATGGCACCAGAGGAATCTACAAACAAACCTTACTCCATTAGCTTCTTATCATGTATTTACCTTCCCACAGTTTCCTACCTTTGGAAGCATAAAATTGCTTTCTTTTGTCCTGCCATTTCTCTACAAATTATTGTTCGTTGTTAAGGCAGAGTTTGAAGCCACTGCCTTGAGTTACCTTTCATTGAGGTTTTTCCTGCGTGATGTGCACTGCACGTGTTAATACACTCGCTTGTTTTTCTCTGGCTAATCTGTCTTTTGTTAAAGGGGTCTGCCCCTGCTACGAACTTATGAGGGTTGAGAAGAAATTATGTTTCCTCCCTGACTATGTGAATCATCAGACATCAATAGACTACTACGTCTCTCCTAACCTAGTGGCAAAGCCTACTCACCTTGTCTAATAGCCACAGCGGCTAAGCTAGTGGAGGCTTCCACACATTTAGTTTTAGGGTCTCCTTTAAATCTGATGATCCTTCGTGCTGTACAAAATTTGTTGCTCGCTGCAAATACACAACATTTCTCAGCAAGTAGGCTTAGTACCAATGAATCCTGTTACTTTCTCCCTCATGTACCTCGGTTCGTTGCAGTAATACTTTGAATCCTGCCACCCTCCCTTCAGATGTTATGTTCTCAGGCCACTTGGCCCACTGGTGTCAGCTCCAGGAAAAAGAGATTGTTAGATAACTTAATTCAAGGAAGGAGAAAAATTGGACCTTAATTTAGGAACCCAAACCCTAACCACTCCAGGGGAATTGAGAACTGCTTTATTTTCTCCTCACACCTTTTCAGTTCATGCTCCACCAGAGGTCTAGAAAGTAGGGAGAATCCTACTAAATGTGGAACTGATGGGATTTGCTGCAGAACACTGTGGGAAGCGAGAGAGGGGTCAAAAATGACCCCAGGGTTTCCTGCCCAAGCCACTGGGAGGATGGAGAAGACTGCAGGAGGAGCAGGTCTGAGCGTAATGTGAAGACCAGGTGCTCACTCAGTATTATACTGTGGACACTGCAAAAAATAGTTAAGGATATTAGGAAACATTGTGTTTAATGGGGCATACATTCCATCCTATTATTAAATCATTTTCCACTTGTTGGACATTTTTTTTAGGCTACTCAAGTGAAGCAGTAGGAATGGAGAAGGAAAGTTGGACATTTTTGATATTTAAATAGTTCTGGAATGAATATCTTTGAACATTCAACTTTCGTCTAAATATATGTCTGCTTCCTTGGTCAGAGAATTACTGAGTCAAAGAGCATGACATACTTTTTGAGCCCTAACAGCTTTCCAAAAAAGCTGTACCTTTCATTTTTTCCCCTGAAAGTTTATGAGTGCTCATTTCAATACACTCACCAACATTGAGTGTTATTATTTTTAAAGATGTGGGTACTTAATAAAATGATTTTTTATTCTTTTAAATAGTATTTCTTTGATTACTAGTGAGGGAGAACATATTTCCATGTTTATTACCTATATATATTTACTCTTCTGTGAATTGTTTTGGGATGTAGGGTTTGAGGACCCACAAGCCATCATGTGGTCATGTCTAATAAACATCTGATCATGAATCCTCACCGTTCATACCTTTTACTGAAGATCTAGCATCTTGGGATAAATACGTACTGACCCCAGACATATCCATGGCATTTATTTATTTATTTATTTATTTTACTAAATCCTTGATATTCCATGTAATTTATTCTAAGCATGAGATATTAGAAAATGTCCTTATATGAAAGTTTTAAAGATTCACCTAAGGTAAATATTAAAAGAAAACAAAACACTGTTGCCATACTCCAGCTATACTGAAATGTATTTTGAGATGGAAAAAGTGGAAGTTTGGTAACAATGGGGAAAAGGCACATTACCAGAGAACTAAAACAAAGCTAGACATTATCCAGGCTACTCCCCTCCCGTATTTGGCCTAGAAAATGGGGATGGGGGGAAAAAGGTTAAGAAAGGGAAAATGACTTAGGATTTCTCAAGATTCTGCTGAAAGTAGGAGCAATAGGGAATTTAGAAAGCAAACTTTTATTGCACTATCAATATAGGTAGCCTTATGGTGTGTTTCCTAAGAAATATACTGGCACGTTGAGCCATGTGAATGGACAGCGTGGTGCATGAAAAAGGTGGTGAAAAAGACTCCAAAGCACCCAACTCCAGCTCTACGTCTCATGATCTTCCAGGCATCGGACAAAGGTGGCCTCTCTCAGACAGAGTTTCTTATTGCAAAATTGAAATGCCTTTTGGACATCACTGTGTGCCTGGCTCACATGCACAGACACTCTCAGCAGACAGACAACTCATGGAAGAAGAAGTGTAAATGGCCAACAAGCACATGAAACATGTTCAACTTTACTAATAGTTTAAAGATACCTGTGCTGCCAGACTGTTGTGAAGGTTAAAGCTAACCCAAGTGGAGCATCCACACAGAACCTAACATTAGTAGATTCAGGTTAGTGATGGTTATAAGTCAGAGGTTGTTGATGCAATTCTGACAGTCAGGGAAATTTTAAAAGTCTTTGACACAGGGCCAGTAACAATGAAATCAGGTGAGAGAAGGAGACTGGGGACTGTGATGTTGTTAAATTAAGTAAGTTGTGTGCGGGACCAATTTTGTGGGTATCATATTAAGGCAGCATTTTCTAGAGGGAAAAGTGAGGATTTGGGTAGAAGCCATGAACTGGAAGTTTGACAGTAGTGACTGGCCAGGGTACCACAATCCTGGTTTTAGCTGGACTGATAAGAGGTGCTTCATCAATTTCAATTTCTCTTCCTTTCTCTTCCCTAGTGGTGGTGATAACCAACAGAGAAGCATAAAACCAAATCCTATAGGATTTCCTTACAAGGAAAGCTCACAGAGAGCTGAGTTTCCTTAAGATAGTACTTCTTACACTTTGGGGGTCACGTCTCAGGAGGTCAGGGTAAGGTCCTGAAGGGAGCAATGAATGGAATCCATATCATTTTCCTCCTGGAATCAGAAATTCTGGAATTATCTTTTTCTTACTTTAGATGGGTGGTGGTTTTGGCCTATGTCCTGCACTCAGCTGAAGTCTTGCTTGGATTCGGCATTCGCTCACTTGTTCACATGTGACTGTAAGCCTACATGCAGAACACTTAAGCACCACTGCGTGCAGAGGGGCCAGAGGGCTGCAGTGCAGGGGATCCTTCTCTCACCCACAGATGAGTCCTCATTTGATGAGAACGGCTGCACACAGTGGCTAACTGCTCACCACTTGGTAAGTATTTCAAAGCATGGTGATGCCTGGGGATCACTTACTCTTTTGACGACCTCCCCAGAAAGTGGTGGCATGTCATAAAAGCAGCTTAATACAATTAAAATGTTTCCAAAATCTACAGATACTGTCTTCTCAGCTTTCTCTCTGTTACAGATTATGAAGTACACCTGTAAGTCTACTGTAGCTGAGGTAGATCAGGTAAGAGTGATGTGTGAGGATGCGGGAGTTCTGTTTGAAAAGAGGCCAGATCCCAGGTGCATCTCAATCTAAAACAAGCCAGGATGGCCTTGAATTAGGACTGAGATGAGACAAATGATGACATCACAGTGGCTGGAAGGACCTTCCAAATAAGAATAGAAGAATGCGGTGTGCTCACAAGAAACACCACAAGTCCTCTGCAATGCACCTTGGGATGAGGACCTGCACCAGCCTGCATGGGTGTGCAGGACAGCCTGCAGACGCTCACCCCTGGGCAGCAACGGAGAAGGGGGTGCTGGCTAAGGCTCTCAGGGTCCCTGCTCTAGGTTCCACGACACCAATGGGCAGTTTAGAGTTTGGTCAGGGCTAATACAAAGTTAAATCCACAGTAATGGTAGCAGGATAATAGCTCAATGACAAAACAAACAAAAAACTTGTGAAGGGTGCAGGGAAATGGGCTCTTTTAAACACTACTGGTGAGAGTATAATTTAGTACAGTCTTTTTGGAGGGCAATTTGGTTAAAAAAAAGATATTAAAAACCTTTACATTTTAGATACTCTTTGTCCTTAATTCTACTTCTAGGAATTTTGTACTAAATCAATTATTAGGAATATGTATAAAACTTTAGATATAAGCGTATTTATAATCACAAAAAATGGAAACAACTGAAATGTCCAGCAATGAACTATTGAATAGTTCATGGTACATCTATACTATGCAACTGCTTTAAAAGCAGATATTCTAGCGTATGTAATGACTTTTTGGCACTGTCATCTGGCTGACTCAGCACCCATCCCAACACCCTTCTTCATTGCCTGTCTCTAAAATACTTGCTTTCCCAGCTTTCCTTAGAGTTAAGAGCCACCTTGAGACCATGAGGGAACATAACAGCCTAAGGGAGCTGGAATGTCCTTGATGACATCCTTGAGCTGTTCTACTAGCTTGGACCTCCTACTTCCAGACTGTCGTGTGAGCAAAATACCCCATTGTTTGTTTGAGCCACTGTTAATAGGTTTGGCTATTACCCTGATTCAAAACACAGTCCCAACTGATAAAGACATGGAAAGATGTTCACAGTAGATTAAGTGGGGGGCGGGGAACACAGTCATGAGCCTCGTAACAGGTCAGCAATGGACTGCATATACTACGGTGGTCCCATAGGATTATAATAGCATATTTTTACTGTACTCTTTCTATGTTTAGATATGTTTAGGTACACAAATGCTTATCACGTGTTACAATTGCCTACAGTATTTTGTACAGTCACGTGCTGTACATGTTTGTAACCTAGGAGCAAAGGCTGTACCACATAGCTTAGGTATGCAGTAGGCTATGCCGTCTAGGTTTAAGTACACTCTATGATGTTCGCACAGTGACGCAATCGCCTAACAATGAATTTCTCAGAATGTAACCCCATCATTATGTGATATATGTCTGTATATATACCACAGGCACAGAAGAATAATGTGAGGGTATATTCTAAAATCATAATTGCGGTTCTGTCTGACGGTAGGGTCAGAGGGAATTTTTATTTTCTTTCTTGGATTTACCTGGATTTTCTAAATTTTCTACAATGAACATGTATTATTTTCGTGATGAGAAAAAATTATACATATACATGTGTTATGTATTTTTTATATATGTATACATATTTATATTTCATATGTGTGTGTGTATATAATTTTTTTTTTTTTGCTCTGTCGCCCAGGCTGGGGTGTAGTGGTGCAATCATAGCTCACTGCAGCCTCAAACTCCTGAGCTCAAGTGATCCTCCTGCATCAGCCTCCCAAAGTGCTGGGATTACAGGTGTGAGCCACTGCACTCAGCAAAAATATATTTAAAAAAAATTAAACAAGGTAGAGAAGTAATGGCAGAAAATCTGTGGCCAGGCAGCGAGAAGTCCTTGACAACAGCTGTCAAAATAACCACTTTAAGGCTTCTGTTGCTTATTGTCCAGGCGATTCAAATCTCTACGCTAGTTCTCTCATTTGAAAAGGTCCCACTGGCTTCTAACCAGGGCCACTGAGGCCCCCCCTCCACCATCAGGGTCCTTGCAGCAGGGATGGCCCAGGGGGCCTCAGGGGCTCAGAGCTCCTCCCATGCATCTCTGCATCTCTCTCCCCTCTCGTGTGGGCCTTGCGTCCCTCCTCCTCCTCCTGTCTCTCACTCCCTGCTCTCTCCTAAGCTGCTTGGCAGAGTCAAATGAGATAACCTATGTGAAAGCACTTCCTACATTACCAAGTTTAACAACTGGCAAGTTATTTTTCTTGTAACTTATCTCTTTTCCTCCTCATTCTTTTCCCTCCTGGTTTTTTAAATCTTTCACTCTTCTTTCTCTTCTTCCCTTTATTTCTCTTTCCACTTCCCTCCTTCTGCCTCAGCTGGCCACAATAGAACCAGGACCTGCTGGGTTTCCATGGCCTTGTACCGCTGTCAACTCTCACATGACCCTGCACTGAACTTAGCTGTCAGCCGGCCTCTCCCTTGCTCGGCAGTGAGCCCTGTGAGCAGGGACCATGGCTTTCAACCCCCAAGAACCTTTCATCACACCTGTCTCGCAGTACTCACCCGGTGAAGGTTTACTTGTTATTACTGGAATTTCTTTTATTGTTTTATCTGGAGAAGCACAATACTGACACAAACACACACACTTATTTGTAAAATCAGTCATCCATGTAATTAAGTGGAAATTTCTTCCTTGCATCTTAAAAATGAAGGTCTTATGAAATCATTTTTAGGAACCAATAACTGAGAAAGATAAGTAGTTTGGAAAAAACAATTTTTTCCTCCACACTGCAGTTTTAAAATATCGAGAAATATATTCAGAATTGAAATGGAAACATTAGTAATGATAATGTGGAAACAAATATTTTATGGTAAGGTATTAGAACTAATTTGTATTTTAAATCTGCATTATCCACTAAAATGCTAAAAAAAATCTGCAAGGATCCAGGAAATTCCACTTTAAACCACTTTAAAAGTGCATGTAGTTGGTCTCTAATCCTGCCTCTGGCCAAGCTGTCATCAAGTCACTGACTTCTCATCCATCTTGTCCCTTCCATTTCTCATGGACATCCTTGTCCGGACTGTTGCCATTTTATGGCTGGACAGCCTTCCTGCCTCTAGTCTCTCTTCTTTCAATTTTTCTTGCCCCTCGCTGCAAGACAAACTTTCCAAAAACACTACTTTAATTATCCTCCCTACCCCAACCTCCAGTGGCCCTTTCTATCTATATGGATTCTGCAGGATAAAGACCAAACTTCTTGGCCTGTGTTCATAATTTCATTCCACTTCCTTACCCCCCCGACTTTTTCCTGACGTCTCCAACCCCCAACCCCTCCGCTTCAGTCCGATTGTTGCTGCCTCTCCTGCCCTGTCCTAATACCAATACCTCCTGCCCTGAATGGTACCCGAATGCTCTCCTCCTTCTGAGGCCAAGCTTGTGTCCTCCATTTCTGTGAGCGCTAGCTGACCAAATCGGGATCCCAAATTGCTGTGACAGGCTATGGGAAGAGGCTAAACCACCCAAAAGAAATACATACAAGATTGTGCATTTGGATCTTTAAAAAAATCAATGGAAGGAAGATATTTGGCAAACATATAAGGATTTGCAACACTGTGTGCAAAACACACAAAGATTTTAAATTGACAGGAGCTAAGTGTGAGCTGCCACTGTGATGGGACTGACGAAAGGCCACACTGCTGGAGGCTGGGGAAGAGGGCTGCACGGAGCCCCCATGATGTGCCTGGCCCTACTGGGCACTGCATTTATCTCACCTGAACCTCTCCACATTGTGAGGTGTGGATGTGCTCAAGGTAACATTAGCCCCACTTTACAGGCTTCATATCTACTCTTGGCAGACTACCATTAAGTAACCTTGCCTCCATGCCTTCCCACTGCCCTCCAGCACTCTCCCCACGACTGGCACCTGCCTGCCTTTCCAGCTCCACTCCCCCTTCCCACTCCGTGTTCCAGCCACAAGGAGCCACACCAGGCTGAGTCACACCTCAGGGTTTTTTGTTCACGCTTTTCTTTTGTCTGAAATGCCTTCTGTTCCTTGCTCACCTACTCTCAAGACTCATCTCAAGTGTCAACTCCCCTGGGAAGTTTTCCCTGAGGTTAGCCTTCTGGGTGCTTCTGCAATACTGTGTGGGCATACTTCCAACACAGATAGTACTCATACCCATTTCTTCCACTTCACTAGGAGTTCTTGAGGGCTGCTATTAAGTTTTTGCATCCCTATTGTCTAGCATGGTGCCCAGCAAATGGTACGCTCTCAGATATTAGCAGAACTGATCTGAGGCTCAGAAAGCTTAAGTAACTTGCCCAAGGTAACACAGCTAGCAAAAACAGAACTGGTTTGAAACCAGATGTCTGATTATAAAGTCCTTCTAGAAGGAGGAAGGTGATAACATTGCTCCCCTCTTGGGCTTGCCAGACCACACCTATAATACTGAATTCAGTTCTGGGCAGCAAACTTCTCGAATGACATCCTCAAGCAGGAGCAAGTTTAGAGGAGAGTGACCACGACAGTGAAAAGAGTGAACATACTCCAATCCAGGCCATGCGAGAATCTGCTAGAGAAACTCGGGGATTAGTTTAGGGAAGAAAAACTCAGAGTGACAGGAGAACTGCCTTTAATTACTTAAGGGCTACCAGGGGAAGAGTAAGGATTAGACTTACTTTCTGTTACCATAAGGGGTAAAACTGTGACCAAAGTGTTGAAGATAGAGAAAAATAGATGTTGACCCATTGAAGAAAAACTTTTCCAGCAGAGCTGGTTAAAGGCAGCATGGCTACCCCAGCAAGGGGTAAGGTCTCACTCGGCAAAGTTTGCAAGCTGCTGACACCCTGTGGGCATGTCCTGGTGGGGTCAAGTACTAAACTGAAGGCTGGACCAGGTGAGATTTTATTCTTAGGTGACTTCTTAAGGTCCTTTCCAACAGATGTTACAATTGTATGATTCTGTCTTGTTTGACCTCTCCAGCCTTTGTCAGTCCCTTACTCCTCTCTAGTGAATTTTATGAGTTTACATAATTCATTTGGTGATTAAGTATGTATGTATTCTGCCACACAGCATTTAAGTTATCCATCTATTCTTTATACTTCTGCCATTTAATTTTTTTCCTCACATCTTCCCAAACAGATAGTAAGTGTCTTCAGATAACAGATAACTCCTATCTTCTAATGTGTCATCTGTTTACTATAGCTGCCCAAAGACCCCAGAGGCAGAAGCTCTTCCTCTGGACTCACCAGGTTCTAAGAAGACCAAACACGTTGGTAAAGATAACAGAAGGAACAGAGGTGATAGGCAGGCATGAATGGGCCAACAGGCTGGACATGACACTTTCCTCTGCTGTCTTTCCATTGTTTTCTGTGGCCTGAATATCAGGGGTCCTCAGAGAAGGATTAGTCTCTCCTGGGGAGCTTTTTCAACACACACACCATGCACACACCTCTTGAGAAAAAGACCCAGGTGTTTGGAAAAGCTCCTATCTGGATTTGCCTTCCAACCTGTTTGAGAACTCCTGTTTTTTCTCACTCCATCATTAAGGAAAAGCCTGCCCTTCCTTCTCCATGTATTTTTTCAATTATCTATTTAGATCAGCATAAACTCATAGGTCATTATTTTGTTCAAAGAGTTATACAGTACATTACTATCATTTGTTCTGATGCTCAAATTGTCCCAGTACTGGCCAGTGGGAGCCCCTTCCCAACTGGCTCCTATGTCTTTTTGACACATCCCGTCATTCTTTGAGAAGTTCCTCACTTTCTGGCACAAAATTTTGTTCCAGGCTCAACTTGTATCTTCCCTGTCCCAGTTTTGGAACAAGCCATTTCTCTAAGGATTCCTAGTACTTTTACGGGAGAGTGGAAACCACTTTTGAAGACTTAAACATCATATTAATATTTAGGATAAAAGAAGACTGCAGCAAAGCCCAGCGAGAACAAGAAAGAGCCCCCTCTGTGATTATGACTAATAAGCAGGAGTTGGCAAATTATAAGCTAGAGAGCCCCTTTCTTGGTTAAAAAAAAAAAAGTTTTATTGGAACACAGCCGCACCCCTTCATTTACCTACTGTCTATAGCTGCTTTCGTATTACAACAGCAGAGTTGAGTAGTTCTGACTTGAGACCGTATGGCCTGCAAAGCATAAAATATTTACTATCTGGCCCTTACAGAAAATGTCTGCCAATCCCTGCTAACAACTAACTACATGTTATAGACAGGATTACCTGTCATGAGAAATAGTGTGATTTGTAGATATTGTAAATAAAACCATGTGTAAAATAAAACTAGATGTCCTAGGGCAGCACCTACTTAAATTTCATCAAGGTAAAATGAGCTACAAATCTGGAAAACTGTAACATACCATGATGTAGAATCTGGTTGTAATGGCAATTATAAACAGAGGGGATTGTTATTACTGAATCTAGAAAAAATGATGGCTTGAAAGTAAAGTAATCGGTGTTCTGATCACTAGGATGGACAATGTCTCCTTTAGTACAGAGAGAAGAATTAATCAAGCTTGACTATGGCATGGATGACACATCATTTCTTAACGTCTTCCAACTCTGTTGTCTCTGACTTCATTCTCACAAACTAAGCTCTGATTACCTTTCTGATTTCAAGGCACCAAGATACAGAGAAGAAGTATATCTCTTGCTGTATTAATTGACTTTCTGGTACAAATGTGCCTGAGCAAATAAATATGTCAGTTTTCTCAGGGCTCAGTGACCTTAAGAAGAGCTGATCATTAAATTATCAGATCAAAAGACCTTAGAGCTGTGGGCCCCAACCCTTGGGCCACAGACTGGTACTGGTCTGTGGCCTGTTAGGAACTGGGCTGCACAGCAGGAGGTGAGCAAAGCTTCATCTGTATTTACAGCCTCTCCCCATCAGTGCATAAGCTCTGCCTCCTGTCAGATCAGCTGTGACATTAGATTCTCACAGGAGCTCGAACCCTACTGTAAACTGCGCATGCGAGGGATCCAGGATGTGCACTCCTTATGAGAATCTAATGCCTGATGATCTGAGGTGGAGCCGAAGCAGTTATGCTAGTGCTGGGGAGTGGCTGCAAATACAGATTATCATTAGCAGAGAGGTTTGACTGCACAGTAAACGTAATGTGCTTAAATCATACCCAAACCATACCCACCCAACCTGGTCTGTGAAAAACTGTCTTCCATGAAACTTGTTCCTGGTGCCAAAAAGGATGGAGACCGCTGGCTTAGAGGCTAGATGCTAAACTGTGTCAATTTCCTTAGAATATGGCACACAATAAAACAGTCAAGATAGAGTATCATCACATTTCTTTCAAAGTAGGCAGATGAAAAAGTGTGCTGAAATGTTGGACAGCTCCCACCAACAACAATTAGGGATCAAGCCAAATCCTAGGGTATCCTGGAAGCATTGTTTGATGTCCATGTTCTCAGTCAGTCTCTGTCCTGTGGGAGAAACCCGTCCTAGGATTTCCCAGGAAAGCATGGTTCTCAAGACATCCATTATAAGTCCTGGCTTCCCTGCCAGATGTGAACTATCAGACCTGATCAATGGTCACGACCAAGCAGGGCCTACAGTAGTGGATAAAGGACAAGAACTGCCATATTTCCTAAATCCAGCAAATAACAGAGTTAATAAGGCTGAGAAGTGGGCAAAGGGCTCCTCACCTGCTCTTCAACCTGGCAATCTCACGGATCAGTAAGTCACAGCCACGTCAAGAGCTCAACTACTACCCAAAGTGTCCAGAGTTGTAAAGCAGGAGCTACGCATCCTTCTGATGTCCCCAGTACTTTCCTTCAAGAAGAAGCTTTTCTGTCCCTGGAACAACTTATTTCTGTGACCTGGAGAAAGACTTAGGCTCTGAGTAGAGAAATTGGTGTAATATGGTAGGGGACTCTTTGTAATTTTGACAGCAAACAGCTTGAAGTGACTGATAGAAGAGACGCCTGAGAAAGAGCTGAGAAAGGAGTTGTAACAAATCAGTTTCTGGTTTTATTTTAATAATGTCCTAACATTTTAACTTGTCAGGGTCTTCCAGTTGCAACACGCATAGTATTTCCAGAGAAAGGAAAACTGGAAGCTGTACGATCCCAATGGCTAAATTGAAGCTAAGGAAAGTGGCAGAATATAAAAAGGGCATGAAAGTCCAACATATGCAACAGAAAATAAAATAGAACCATGGGTTTCTCAGGAGAGAAGCAACACATTATGGAATCAACACTCCATGCAGGGAATGGGAGGGTTTGAAGTTGCCTTCCCGCTTCTGACCTACATAGTTATGACATAAGGATACCAATGAGTAAGATGCAGTTGATCCTTATTTGATTCTAGTTTAGTTTTATGGGACTTATACCACATTTCCATGACTAAAGCAGGGTATATTAAAACTATAACATGAATTCAGGGGCAGGGATGAAGCGTGTCTCATACCTGTAATTTTAAAATTCCAAACCCTGACCATAGTAGGTGCTTCATGTTTGTTGAGTGACCTGTCTTTTCCATCCCTCAAACATGCATCCTAAACACCTAGAATAGGTCAATATTTTAAAACATTACATTGAGAAGGAATGCTATGTTTCCCCTAAAATATGACTTTAAAATCACATTTTTGTCAAAATACATTGCTATAGCTTTTGGATATAAATATAATAAATATGAACATATCTCATTTATTCTTTTCCCTTAGTTATAGGAGTAATAAGTTTTGATTTCCTAAAATCATGAGATTAAAAATTATATACATCAATTTCTCCTAGGAACTTGGCACAGAAGATATGTGT